>CAUYQG010206542.1:0-46786 GCA_963574415.1 Tarsius wallacei | reverse complement strand
TGAGACCCTGTATCTACAAACATTTTTTAAAAGAGCCAGAAATGGTGGCACACGCCTATAGTCCCAGGCTAGTGCCTGGCTACTCAGGAGGCTGAGGTGGGAGGATCACCTGAGCCCAGGAGGTCGAGGCAGCAGCGAACCGTGATCATGCCACTACAGAAAGCCCGTTGCAAAATAAAAAACAAAACAAAAATCAGTTGACTATATTTGTTGAAGAAAAGATTAATCAAGAAATAATTCCAAAATTAATATTAAGTATCAGAGTTTTCCTGTGCAAAATCATATGAAAGATCATTTTAAAATAATTATTTGTATTGCTTCCTTCTTATACAGTTGTCCTGAATGTAAGCTTTCATTATTATTCGGTCAGTCCAGGTGTTATTTTAATATAAATATGCTATAGGTGACCAAATAAAAACATGAGTGTGACTTCAGTGTTTAAATATAAAACTCATGTTTCTATTTATTCTCTGGTTTTTATCAAGCCAATGATCAGATGACCATATATCCTTTTAAAGTTCTCTTCCTCCCTCTTTATATTTCAATTTCTCTCTTGTGAAATACCACTGCTTTTATTTTTAGAAGACTAGGCTGAACTTAAATACCATATAGAAGTGACCATTTCTTTACTTTAACTCTTACTCTAATGCCATAGACACTTAACGAGGTTACAAAAAAGTGTGTTAACAATACAGCATTTTGAAGGGGCATTCATTTCTGACATATGTCAACAAATGAGGAATTCTAAAAAGAGCTTTTGGTGCATAATCAGAATGTATTAATGAATCCTGGCCTGTGTCCCATCATCCCTACTCTCTCTGGGGCAGTGACACTGGCCGCCCTCCTCCCTCGCTCTGATTAACTGTTGCTCAACTCTAAAGAGCTACCTAATCCCCAGGTCTCTGCCAACGTGCTCTTAGCTTTCATTGCACAGAATACTTAGCGTGCGTTCACTGAAGACTACATGTGTTAGAATGTTTAGCTTATTCTGTCTCTCCAACTAGACAGTATGCTTCAAGAGGACATGGGAGCTTTTCTCTTTCTGCTCACTGTCATATCTCCATTATCTGGCACAAAGTAGGTACTCAGCAAATCGTACGATAAGCCTGATTTTCCTACTAGACTATGACTTCTGGGATGGATGTAATGGTCGTGTCTGTACGTGTCACCACTGCATCCTCAGAGCTGAGCACGATGCACAGTTCACAGCAGGCATATAATAAAACATTTATAAAACAATGAGAATAGAGCAAAAGTTTTAGGTGTAGAAATTTGAGTGATCTCATGAAATTACATACTGAATCCCTCCAGAGCACCCAAAGGATAAATAATTGATCAATTCAATCCTACAAACTTCACCCAAGGTCTTATATCATAAATAAGACAGAATCCCTGCCCTCAAGTAGCTTACAGTCTAGTGGAGATACATAGGAAGCAACTATCATAAATAGGGTAGAGAAATTAGAAAATATTTCAAATTTTATGGGAGAAGGAGACCAGAATGAATTCAAACTGTGCTGTATCCAAGAAAGCTTTAAGGAGGAGGAGAATTTTAGGCTAGGACTTGAAGGATAAGTAAAATTTTCAGAGACAGAATTGGATGATGGTAGGAAAGCACTCCAAAAAGAGAAGCTAAATCGTCACTTACATGTGAAAGTAAATGGAAGGTGTGAGGCAATTAATGTGGTATAGCCAGAGGGGACAGTCCTCAGAAGCATTTAGGGGGATAAGCTAGACTGTTAAGACAGGATTAGAGTACAGATCAGTCAATAAATGTCAGGAACTTGGGTGACCCTCCGGAATAAATGGCAACCAAAGTTTTTAGCTGAAGTTTGGAGAAGACTGTGTCATGATTTGTGGAAGAAATGTCTTGAATTGTGGCAAACAGGTGACTGGTTCTTCCACCATGGCAGTGCACCTGAGCATACCACAGTGAGTGTTCAGCAGTTTTTTGAGAGTTTTTTTTTTGTTTTTTTTTTACAGAAACGCAGTGACCACTGTGCCCTACCATCCTTATTTACCCGATTTCGCCCCAAGTACCTTTTTTTGGTTTCCCCAGATGAAAAAAGTCCTCACAGGGAAATGTTTTGCTGATGTGGAAAAGATGAAACAAAAAATGGTAGAAGCACTAAAAGGCATCACAATTGACAAGTTCAAATACTGTTCTTGGCAGTAGAAAAAGCATGTCAATAGGTATATTGCATCAAATGAAGAATACTTTGAAGGTGACTGAAGTTTAAACATGTAAGAATAGTTAATTTTTATAAATAAATTGTTTCTTTTGGGTCCCCTCTTATATATAGTATATCTCTGTGTGTGCACATAAAATGTACCTTCTCTTTCCCTGTTTTTTTTTTTTAATTTGGGGTCTCACTCTGTCATCCAGGCTGGAGTGCAGTGACACTATCATGGCTCACTGCAGCCTTGACCTCCTGGGCTCAGGTAATCCTTCTGCCTCAGTCTCCTGAGTGGCTGGAACTACAGTGAACACCACCATGAATGGCTAATTTTTAGATTTTTTTTGTAGAGATGAGGTCTCATTATGTTGTCCAAGTTGGTCTTGAACCCCTGGGCTCAAGTAAGCCTCCCGCCTTGGCCTCCCAAAATGCTGGGATTACAGGTGTGAGCTACTGGTCCTGACTTTCACTTTTTTGGGGGTTTGGTGGCTCAGCCTGTAATCCCATGCCTTGGGAGGCTGAGGTGAGTAAACTGCCTGAGCCCGCGGGTTCGAGACCAACCTGGGCAACTTGGTGAGACCTCATCTCCACAATAAATCAAAAATTAGCCGGGCATGGTAGCGCGCGCCTGTAGTTCCAGCTACTTGGAAGGCTAAGGTGGAAGGATCGCCTGAGCCCAGTAGGTCGAGGCTGCGGTGGCCAGGAGCTGCCACTGCACTCCAGTCTGGGCAACAGAGCGAGACTCCAACTCAAACAAACAAACAAACAAACAAAGCAAATGAAGAAACGAATGAAAAATGATTTGCATAAAGAAAGAAATATTGAAGTAGCTAAGAAGATCCAACATACAGATAACAGAAACACCTGAGGAAAAAAACCAATGCTGATAAGCACTAAAACAAATGCTAAAGACTGTAATTCAAGAACAAATTCCCTTAATAAAAAATATTTGAAACTACAATGGAACTTGTACATATATCTGAAAATATAAACCCAGAATCACCAAGACTAAGAAATAGATGTTCTTGTAAAAGAATGTAAATTTAGAGAAAAAGAAAAAATTGTTGGAATCTGTACTAAAAGAGCACATGATTTATATAATATATTGGATTATTAGTCTGTCATCAGACTTTGCAATAGTACTTTATGCCAAAAGAAGACGGAGTAACTGATTTAAACTACTCAAAAAAATGTGAGCCAAAGATTTTTTATCCAGCAAAACTAACATTCAAGTATACAGGAGACAGACAGGTTACAGAAAAGTTGCTATTGTTTTCAGGAGTGCTTCCTGAGGAATCTACTAGAGAACAAGCATCAAATAACTATGATGACTAGAGACTAGTGAAAAGCATGAAATATATAGCTATGTATGAAATTAAGATGACATGAGGATCAAAAGGAAGAGATTACAGTATGTGATAGATATGTGTTCAGGATAATCACTAAAAACCATATAAAGTTTGGGACTAGAATATATAAAACAATAATGAACTGTTTTCCATTTTTTATACTTGGCAGTGGTAGTGTTGGTATTGTTATTCCCACACAATTGTATGTGTAAAGAGAGAAGACAAATAATTATAGGGTTCTCTAATTCTATCACTCCCTGCCCTTGAGAACTAAGACTTTTGGTGTGGAATTAATAAGATTGGGTTATAATATAGATCCAGCTAAGTAAAACCATTCTAAAACTAAATTTTAATTGATAATATTGGTATAAATGTATAAGTATTTTATGTTTATATACTAAAAACATTTATTTTAGTAATATTTTATGTTTTTATTTATGAAATACAATATACAATGCATATTATATATTATTCATATTATAAAATATTTATATAATGTACTATATCATATACAAATGCATGCACACATAATATAGGTCAAAAAACAATAGCCTAAGTAGAAATAAGGATTTCTAGTACCCATGCTCTGAAAAAAATCTCCATTTGTAAAAAAAAAAAAAAAAATAGGACTACTTGTTTTTTAATCAGTGTCTTCTTTTTTTTTTTTTTCAGACTTAGGAAGCCCAAGTGCAGTTTTGTTTCATGGATATATTGCATAGTGGTAAAGTCTGGGTTTTTAGTGTAATCATCACGGGACTTCTTGAAGATACAACTGTTTCCAGGTCAGCACCACAAAATGTTCAAGATGAACCTGAAACATCTTAACATATCAAATAGATAGCAAGGAGTCTACCTAAGATTACCAGGGTCAGGTCAAGAGGATGCAGAAATCAAATTTTGAGGCCTCCACTGACCAAAGATAAAACCATTTAAACTCCAACAAGGAGCAGCATTGCAACAGATTGAAAACCATCAAATACACTTAAACTTTGTTTGAAATCCATGAGTTCCTAAGAACCAATTTATCTTGAACTAAGTAAAAAGTGGTATTCTATCACTAGATAAGCAAGTGATAAAGAAGGGAAATCAGCTCCTTTAAAACTTTTCCCAGCTGATAAATAAAAATAAAATGATAGAATTGGAATAATACCATTTTATAACCTCCAGTGAATGACTAGACTGAAGTACGAGGGAGGACCCAAAAGCATACAAAATTTATTTATGAAAAAAAAGTGTATTTATTCTTACAGCTTTGAACTCCAGTCACCTTCAAAGTACTCTCCTTTTGATGCAATACACCTATTCACATTCTTTTTCCACTGCTCAAAACAGTTTTTGAATTTGTCGATTTTGATGACTTTTAGTAATTCTGCTGTTTTTTGTTTCACCTCTTCCACGTGGGCAAAACGTTTCCCTTTGTGGACTTCTTTCATCTAGGGAAACAAAAGAAGTTACTCAGGGTGAGATTGGATGAATAGGGAGGGTGGGGCACGGGGTCATGGCGTTTTTGTCAAAAGCTGCTGAACACTCAGAGCAGTGTGGGCAGAACTGTCATGGTGCAAGAACCAGTTACCTGTTTGACACAATTCAGGACGTTTCTTCCGCAACGCAGCCTCTCACAACAGTGCTAGTTGGTACACTGATACTGATGGGTTCCTAGAACACTTACCTAACAGGGGAAGCCTGTACTACAAAGGGCCCACCCTCCAAAAATACACATATAATTCCAGGGATATTTTTGTTTTGTTTTGTTTCCCCTTTGTATTGGCCTTAACAGCTGTTGACATTGCAGAGAAAAAGAAAAAAAAAACAGATTTCACTCTCAGTGAAATAACACAATACCAAAGGGAGCAAGCCTGAGTCTGGTCAAACCACTTGATCCAGCTGACAATTTTTAAGAAACAGAGAGGATAAAATAAGTTGTTAAACTCCTCCCGAGTATGTTATCAGCAAAATCTAGACTGTGGTTAACTCTACAAATGACCCAAAACCTTCAATGGGTAAATTATAAGAAAGTGAAAGGGATGAAGGGAGTCTATAGGATAAAAGAGACTGAAAGACATGTCAAGTTAAAAAGAAATGAGCAAAGCTAAGTCATAGTATCTAGGGAAGCACACTTGAGTAATAATCCATAAAGAAATTCAAGAGGTGATTACTACAAAAGTATAAGTCTAGACTTGTTTTGGAGTAAGAGAGAAGATTGTATTTGGCATTAGATGCCTAAAGAAACTTCTGGAGTGACTGGGAAAATTCTACTTCTTGACCTGAATAACTGTTATGATGATAATTGGCTCAAAATTATTAATTAAACTCTACATTTGTTTTGGAAGGAGTGTGTGTGTGTGTGTGCGGGATACAATTTAAAAAGTGATTAGTGTGTGTGTGTGTGTGTGAGGGATACAATTTAAAAAGTGATTAATGAACACAAAGTACTGTTTCTGAGGATCTTAGTGAAACTTTGGGTATGTCTTTTCTAGAACAGTAGTCCCCAACCTTTTTGGCATCAGGAACCAGTACCATGACAGACAATTTTTCCATGGGGAGGCAGGGGAAGGGACAGGGGGCGGGAGGGATCATCAGGCATTTGATTCTCATAAGGTGCTCACAACCTAGACCTCTTGCATGTGCAGTTCACAATAGGGTACTACTCCTATGAGAATCTAATGCCACCACTAATCTGACAGAACATAGAGTTCTGCTGGATGTTTCCTCACCTTCTGCTTAACAGCCTGGTTCCTAACAGGCCACGGTCCAGTACCTGTCTGCAGTCAAGGGCTGGGGACCCCTGATCTAGAAGACTATAAGGAACTTGAGTTTGACTATCTATTCCACACTTTCCCTGCTAAAATGAGATAGCTAGATTTGATGATTTGTTAGAAAGGACTTTAAGGGAGATAAAAGACTTTGAGTCTCATCATGGGTGTCACCATTATCTTCTGCAAGGTACCATGAAACACTCAATGTTTCTAGGTTTCAGGGTCTCTTCACCACAGCCTGGCAAACAAGGTTTGCGCCACGTGGCTCAAGAGAACATTTTCATCCTCCATCTCCTTTCCAGCCTACTGCCAAGCCTCTCACTGCTTTTCATCATTACCCAAACGTGTCTCCATACCTTTTTTTCTGTGGTTTCCTTAACTGTCCTTATTCTCATAATGCCTTTAACTTTTCACCCTTTGCAATCTACCTCAAATGTCAGTTTTTGAATGCCTGAGTTTAAGTTACTCTTCCCTTTGTGATCTTGGACCACTTTGGATGTATGGCTATTAATATGGAATGCATCATAGTTCTAATTTTTTATGTCTGTTCTCTCATTAGACAATGAGGGTATCAAAGGCTGCATCTTCATATCTGTGATTCTAGTATAGAGGTTCTATAAATATTGAATAAATGGATGGATGGATATATAAAATAACAAGACCAGGCAATAGAAATGCTGAAGTGACTTTGAATTCTAAAATTATATGATTCTCTTTTAACATTAGATGATGGGTAAGGCCTTTGATCAAGTAAAGATCTCTTAGGACTTATAAATCAGTACCTAGAAAAGATCTCATTGTGCTTCTGCCTCCCTCAGGAACTAGGATGTTTTCTCCTTATAGATTGTGCAAATGACAGTGCTTCTGTCTGGGCCCTACCATTGCATAATGACGAGTTTATTCTTTCGTGTGTGTGTGTGTGTGTGTGTGTGTATGTGTGTGTCTAACTTGTGCCATTGTGGTTTTCTTCTCAGCTTCATGGGAAGAAATGTCCATGGAAGATAAAAAATGAAGGATTAGAAAAAAGACAAATGATAAAACCCAAGCATAGAATCAGCATCAATCTTCATACTTGAAAGAAACAAAATTTAAGAGGAAAATGCAGAGAATGAGAGACAGGTACTGGTTTACATTTATATGCATTTCTTGTACCAGTCACTCAATCTTAACTTCTTTCTCCCTACATACCCAAATGGATAGTCTCCCATGAAAAACGTTGCTAGTTTCATGCAACTAACTTCACCCAAAGGACCTGTAATTGATGCCTGTAGAAGCTCATTATATATTTAGAAAGAATCCTATTGTTTAAACAAGAAAAACATAGCAAGCAGATTTGGATAAAGACCAGATTTCCCTCAGTAAGAAATAATGCTATTCTCCCTGCTACACAGAAACTACATTTTTAAATTCTGTTTCTGCTAGGCTATAGAATATCACATGAATCTTATAATCTATACAGCATTTCAATCATTTCCTTATTTTTCTGGCCTTTCCCTGATACTTGCTTAAAAATCTCCTTGCATTGGCCTCCTGAGCCTGTTGGAGTAATATTATGAAGCAAATGACCAGACATAATGACTTTCCAAGGTCCTTGCGCCTCCTTATTAACATTCAGTTAGCATAAGTCCTGACTTTATTATTGACTACATTGAATACACAAGACACTGACCTCTGCCATCTGCAACTAAATCTCTTCCTGCAGATCTATCAGAATGGTTTCATATATAGAGGAAGCAAGAGAAAACAAAGCAGCAGCCACTTATCTTTTCTGTCCCTAGAAACTTTAACACAATCACATCTGCAATCCCAAAAAATGAAAGGAAATCCCTTTTGCATTAATTGCTGTAAAATCTGGAGTGAGGGTTGGAACACAACCAAAAGGAAAAATTCAAAATGGCCATCCCAGATTCATCTCCCTAAGCTAAGGTAAGACAACTAAATAAACAGAATCAGATACATGACCAATATATATAATGTATCACTGAGTCTTAGTCAACTTGTAAGACCCAAGGAATGCTTTTGTTGGATAATGATGACTTTAATCCGTGTGAATATATGAGATCTGCCAAGTTAAGGTCGTTTTACATTTCCGCTTATCCCCACACACAATCATACACACAAAAGGACTGATGGTATTTTCTAAGTAAGGTATAAGATGACACATTATACACCCCAGTCTTGAAGCCTTTGGTGAGTTCCAGAAATGTTCCAAGAGACAACAAGAATATACTACACTGAGCTTTGTTCTAAAGACCTGGGCTTGAGTCTTGATTCTGCCACAAACTGTATAGTTGAAAGTGACTCCAACTTCCTAAATCTCATTTTTTTTTTAATTTGACAAATAAGTGGGGTGTCAATTACTTCATGCCCATGTTAGCCATTTACGTAGAAATTTATCGCCATTCCTTTCTTTCCTTACCTCTGCTAAATTGGATTATGCCTTTCTGGCGTTAGAGAAGCATATCAGCCCATACATCTTTGCTACCAGAGATGAAATGATTTGGTCACATGTCAATTTTCAGAGATGGTGAAAAGTAACGCCATGCCAAGATAGGCTGTTTAAAAAGTGGAAGTTTTCTCTCAGCGTACTTAATTATTTGATAGGGAAGTGGAGGAAAGGAAGGGCAAAGCCCTGGAGGTGAATAGGAAGCTCTGACATGACCAGACTGTGGTGTATAATATCATCCCTCCATGACTCTCGATGGCCGGGGCCTCTCTGCTTCTCTGAGGCACTCACATTCCTGTGCCAATCTGTTCAACGGGATCTGTAGAGCACGATGGGGTTTATAAGGCTCTCTTGAATATTATCTCATTTGGCCATTAGCACAATCCTTTGATTCAGTTAGGTATGAATGTATGTATACACGTATCATTATTGCCATTTTCAGATTTAAAAAAAACTAAATTTGAGGGAGGTTAAAGATTTTGTAAATGTTTGCATAATTATAAGGAGACTGAGTGAGGGCCTCAAACTAGGTTTGCAGATTCTAAATTTCAATAAGTTTTTATTCCACAGTATGTCACTGATTACCCCAAACTTCATGCACAATGGAAATCTCAGTTCAGGAAAATAATCTTACCTTTTACCCGGATTCATGTAAAAGAAATCAAAAACATGAAAAATAGAAGTGACTGTCTTCAGAAGTAAGTTTTGGGGTACCATACGACTATACCAATGAGGGAATGAAAAACAAGTAAGATATAAATTAGAAGAGAAGGTAAGAAACCTGTAATTGTTATAATTGGCTACTTGTATAAGGGAAATTTTCAAAGATCATAAATTATATTGATGTTTTATATGGAAGATGGTCATCAATTGTACTACATTTTCATGAAACTTAAGAAAAAGCAACAGAAATTGAGATCAGATGTAAACATCATTTTAACAACTTGATTTTTATTATAAAATTAACGTATGTTAGCTCTTCATAAAGGTAAAAACACAAATGAACAAAAATAATAGACGTATAAATTCCCTTTCTCTTCACCATCAGGTAACCAATATTATCATGTTGTAAATGTTCTTTCTGGCTTTGTCTTTTACGCATAAAAATATTTTTTCTGTACTCTGTGTATAATTTTACATTTTCTTTTTCCATAGCAGTTTACTGTTAGTATTTCTCTATTTTATTAAATATTCTACCACAATATTCAAAAAGCTACAAAATATTCCCCTACATGAATATGTTGAAATTAAGGTAACCAATTTGGTTACATTGTCTTCCAATTTTTATATTTATAAATAATGCTTAAGTAACACCCTTGTAAAAATATGTTGACACTTCTGTATAACTGAGGGATTGGGGCACACTATGGGGAAAATTTCTAAACACAGAACCACTTATTAAATAAGTATGCAATTATAACCTTTTTTTTTTTTTTTTGCCTACCACCAAGTTATCCTCCAGAAAGCTTATCAAGTTACTCCTCTTAACAATATATGAAATACCACCGTCTCTCCAGCACTGACTATTATTATTCTGTTTACTAATTACAATGTGATACGTGAAGACTAGTTTACTATGGTTTTAATTTGCATTTCTTTATCAGTGTGATCATTTTTTTTCACATTTTCAATGGACATTTGTATATCGTCTTTTATGAAGATATGCTAGTTTATAGCTGAGAGAGAAATTTTTTACAGTAAGTCTGAGTTATAAGAATTCTTTTCTCTGAAGTTTTTTATTATGATCATATAAAATAGTTACAAGAAAAAGTTATTAAAAACAGGAAGAATAAACTAGATGAATTCCTGGATTCCTGAGATCCCTGACAGTCTAAAGTTATATTAATTCATTTATTTATGTAATCCTTTGTTTAGTGATATCTTACTTCATTTTGTAAGTTTATTCAGAGATTTTCCATACATTTTGTCTTATCCTCACAATAATTCTATGAAAAGAAATGTTAACCTAAGTAAGTCTATGAATAGCATCAAGAAACACAGGAATTCCTTCAGTTGTATAAATAATTTGTGTTTTTGTGCCAAGTGCATTTGTTCACAGGAGAAAGTTCATAACTTTCACTCGAATCTTAAGAGAGGAAAACAAATGCATTTGTGATAAAGAGAAGGGAACCACTATTAGCTTTATTTTATAGGTAAGAAAAAAAGCCTCCCTATTCCCTCAAAATTAATTGCCTTGTCTAGGTCTCAAGGATAATAAGTGGTGGCATGAGGACTATTCCTGCTAGTTCCAAGTTCAGTGTAACTCCTTCACCTTGAGTGTATAGAGGAGCTGCAGAATATATCGCCTGCCATCCTGTCTTAAGGAGCCAAGATTCATGGCATGAAAAGTTAAATAAGTTAAGTAAAAAATATCACATGCCAATATGAGATTTCATAAGGGTCATTGCCAAAAAATAAATGGCTTGAATTTCAAAAATTATCTGGAAAACTCAAACTAGGCTTCATAGAGAAAAGAAAACTTGGACTGGCATTAAAAACATAGTAAGATGAATGGGAGGAAAGGCAATTCTACATGAAAACAAAGAAGAAAGAAAGACAAAAGCACAGGTTCAACCATGGAGATATGCATGCTCCTGGGACACTCAGAAGACCACCACATCTTTGGGAGAAATGCATGCATATATACACCCTACTGTGTGTTAGAAGCACTCGGTGAAGCTTTGTGTTCAAGACCTGCCATTTGCTAAGTTGCATCAGAAAAGCTCTTACCTTACCTAGGTTGAAATTTGCTTACCTGGAAAGTAGAAAATCGAGTTCTTGAAGAACTGCTGTTGAGCTCTGATGAAATTATTTAAGCGTATAACAAAATATCACTTACATAGGAGAGTCTTTACAAATTACCCACGCCCAAGAAGATACATTTGAATAAATAAGTTGAATACAAAGTTGAAGTTTAGAAAAATCAGTAGTTAAGATTTGTTGCACTGCTATAAACTGAATGTGTCCTCCCCAAATTCACAAGTTGAAGCCCTAATCTTCAGTGTGATGGTATTTGGAGATGGAGCCTTTGAGAGGTAATTAGTCCATGAGGGTGGAGCCCTCATGATGAAAGTAACATGTTTTTAAGAAGCATGACTTCTCTCTCTCTCTCTCTCTCTCTCTCTCTCTCTCCCCCCCTTCCCTCCTCCTCCCCACCAGCTTTCTCACTCTTGATCTTGCTCACTCTCTCCTTCTCTCTGCCTTGTGAGGAAACAGTAAGAAGACAGCCATCTGCAAACCAGAAAGAGAACCTTCACCAGGAACTCAATCAGCAACTTGATCTTGAACTTCGCAGTCTCTAGAAATGTAAGAAATAAATGTTTTTGTCGTCTAAGTCACCCAGTCTGTATGCTAATTATTCTATGGTAATATAGAAGACCAAGAAGACTAAGCCATGCACTGAGTAACTACAGTATGATAAAAACAATATTTTATGAAGATAAACTTGACATTTAGAGGCATGATAGACTAAAAAGTAGAAAAAAACAGAGATGTATTAAATATTCCAGATCTAAGGTGTGGTAATATCTAGTCTAGATGCTAGCATGAGAACTAGGAAAGGAGGTGTTAAAAAGAGAGAAATATTGAAGGATTTGATTCACTATGAAAGAAAAAGATAAGAGAAGAAAATATAACATTAGGTGATAATGATTAAGGATGTTAGAAGTAAGAGCTAGTTCAGAGAGGTGAATATTGTTTGGTTTTTAAGTAAATTGAGTTTGAAGTGACAATAGACTGTTGTACCAGTCAGGTTTCAGCCAGAAAAGGCATGGATCTCTATAGCTAGCCCACAGCTCCTGGCAACAGTCCTGCCTTCCCATGGACACAGGCAATAGACCCACCCAGAATCTCTACCTGACCTTACTGGTAAAGGGTTCTCCCTGCTGAAGCCAGTCTGGAAAGACTGAAGGAGACTACTGCTCCTCCAAAAGTGCAGATACCAATGCATTTGTGTCTACAAAGATCTCAAAGAATCAGAAAAACATGATACATTCAAAGGAACATAATAAAGCTCTAATAAACAATCCCAAAGAAATAGAGAACTACAAACTGCCTGGCAAAGAGTTCAAAATTGTCTTAAAGAATCTCAGTGAGCTACAAAAGAACACAGATAAACAACTAAATAGAATCAGAAAAATAATACATGAACAGAATGAGAAGTTTAACAAAGACACAAAGACCATAAAAGAAGAACCAAACAAAAATTTTGGAACTTAAGATTCCAATGACTAAACTGAAAATTTTAATAGAAACCTTCAATGCAAACTGACTTGATTTAGCAGAAGAAAGAATCAGTGAACTGAACAACAGTTCATTTGAAATGATCTATTTAGAGGATCAACAACAAAAAGAATGAAAAGAGTAAAGCCTATAGGACTTAAGGGATATGATCAGGTAAACCAATATTTGCATTGTGAGAATATCAGAAGAAGATAAAGAAAAGAAAAGAACCCTATTTTTAAAAATAGCTGAGAACTTCTTAAACCTGTAGATAAAAATGGATATTCAGATTAATGAAGCCTAAAAGTCCCCAAATAGGTTGAACCTAAAGTTATCTGCTCTGAACACATTATAATTTAATTGTCATAAGTCAGAAACAAAAAACAATTTTGAAAGCAGCAAGAAAAAAGTGACTCACCACATACAAGACAACTATGATAAGACTATCTGTGAATTTTTCTGCAAAAATCTTACAGGCCAAGAGAGTGGAATGATAAATTCAAAGTGCTGGTGAAAAAAATACTCATAAAATCTATCATAAACTCATAAAATCATAAAATTTATATCTGGAAAACTGTCCTTTGAAAATGAAAGATAAGAACTTTCGTGACAAACAAAAACTAAGAGAATATGTCACCACTACACTTGTTTTACAAGAAGTGTTAAAAGAAGTTCTTCAGGGTGAAACAACAGGACACTAAAAAGCAATATGAAAGGATTAAAGTATAAATCTCATAGGTAAAAGGTAAACACACAGACAAACATAAATATATATATTTTAAAAAACTTGGAACTTATAAACAAATTCAACAAAGTTGCAGGTACAAAGTCAATTTACAAACACCTGTTGTGTTTCTATATACTAACAGCAAACTATCTGAAAAAAGAATTATTTTAAACAATCCCATTTACAACTGCATTAAAACAAAACTCAGAAATAAGTTTAACCAAGACAGTGAAATATCTGTACATTGAAAACCATAAAACATTGATTAAAAAATGAAGAAGATACAATTAATTGAGCAATATCCAATGTTCATGAACCAGAAAAATCAATATTGTCAAAATTTTTATTCCCAAAGTAATCTACAGATTCAATACAATTTCTATTAAAATTCCAGTAGCATTTTTCACAGAAATAGAAAAAAAGATTCTCAAATTTATATGGAACGCCAAAAGACCCCATATAGCTAAAGAAATCTTGAGTAAAGCAACAAAGCTGAAGGCATTACACTTCTGATTTCAACTTATATTACAAAGCTATAATAATCAAAGCAATATTATATTGGCAAAAAAAACACAAACACTAGAACAATAAAGCAGAATTAAAAAATCAGAAATAAATGAATGCATATATAGTCAACTAATCTTTGACAAAGTTGCCAAGAATACAAATGGGGTAGTCTTCAATAAATATTGCTGGGAATACTGTATATATGCATGCAAAAAAATGAAATTTACTTTAGACCGTTCACAAAAATTCAGCTCAAAATGGATTAAAGACTTAAATGTAAGACCTGAAATTATAAAACTCCTAGAAGAAATAGGGAAAAAACTTCAGACATTGGTCTTGACAATGATTTTTTGATATGACAACAAAAGCACATGCAACAAAAGCCAAAATAAACAAATGGAATTACATCAAACTAAAAAGTTTTTGCACAGCAGGGGAAACAATCAATAAAATGAAAAGGCAACCTACAAAAGAAAATATTTACAATTAGCCAATAAAATGTTAATGGCCAAAATAGATTTCAAAAACTCAAACAACTTAATAACAAATATACATAAATACATATTAAAATTTCAAATATATATTAAGTTTAATAATATATTAATAGTTATTGATAAAAATTAATAAAATTTTAAATTAGATGATATGTGTGTATAAAGCATGATCTATTTATTTTTTTATTTTAAAGATATGAGGTACAATTCAGAGATAGGTATACAAATGTTCATTATGCAGGTACCCTTGTTGATGAGGTGTGCCCTTCCTCCCCTGGCAGTTTCCCACTGCCAATCCCTTTCTTATAGTATTATGAAAATTGTTCAAGGTCCATTTATGAGTGAGAACATGTGGTACTCAATTGTTTTAAAACATGATTTTTTAAATGGGCAAAAGGCTTGAACAGACTTTTTTCAAAGCAGACACACAAATGGCCAACAGTTATATGAAAGGTGCTTAACATCCCTAATCATTAAGGAAATGCAAATTAAAACCATGATGAGATGTCACCTACACCTGTTAGAATGGTATTAAAAAATAAAAGACAAGTATCAACAAGGGTGTGGGGGGGGAAGGAACTCTTGTGCACTGCTGGTAGGAGTATAAATTAGTGCAGCTACTATAGAAACAGTGTGGAGTTTCCTCAAAAAAATAAAAATGAAACTACTATATGATCCAGCAATCCCACTTCCATGTGTAAATAAAAAAGATTTATAATCAGCATCTCAAAGCAATATCTGCATTTTTATGCCAATGGCAACATTATTCACAGTAGCCAATATGTGGAAGCAACCTAAATGTTCTTACAGATAAACAGAGCAAATGTGCTATGTACGTACAATGAGATACTGATTAGCCGTAAAAATTTAAGAATGAAGTTCTGCCATTTCCACCCACTACATGGATGAACCTGGAGAACATTACACTAGATGAAATAAGCCAAACACAGAAGAATAAATATGTCGTAATATCATTCACATGAGGAATCTAAATAGTCAAACTTTTAGAAGCAAAGGGTATTATAGAATGGTAGTTGACAAGGGCTAAGGGGAGGGGTAAACAAGTAGATATTTGTCAAAGGATACAACATTTCAAGTATGCAAGATGAATAAGTCTTAGAGATCTGTACAGCATAGTGCTACTGGACTGTATACTTAAAAATTTGCTGAGACAGATCTTATGTTAACAATTTTTCTACACACACACAAAGAAAATACAAATAATAAATATAGAGGGAGAGGAAACTTTGGAAGGTGATGAATATGTTTATGACATGGATTGTGGATATTGTTTCACAGTATATACTTATTTTCAAACTCATCAAGTTGTATATATTAAATATGTACAGCTTTTGTATGTCAATCATACCTCAATAAATTTTTTTTAAGAACATTGGTGCAGCAAAGAAGATCCACTACCCTTTGGAAAGTTCTATAAGACATTTACTATAGACATTCTATGGAAATTTACTAAATCATATAGCCTTGTGTTCAGCATCATATTGAAACAAAGGAAAATTAGTCTTTGCTCTCATGAAGTTTAAAATCTGACTCATGAAGGTAAATATGTAGGCTAAATAATTCTTTAAAGTTATATACACTGGGGAAATGACACTCTATTCAATGAATGGTGCTGTGATAATTGGACAGACATAAGCAGAAGACTAAAACTGGACCCATATCTCTCACCATATACAAAAATTAACTCAAGATGGGTTAAAGAACTAAGTGTAAGATCCAAAACTACAAAAATTCTAGAAGAAAACCTAAGAAACACTCTTCTGGACATTGGCTGAGGTGAAGAATTTATGACCATGTCATCAAAAGCAAACACAACAAAAACAAAAATAGACAAATGGGACTTAATTAAACTAAAAACCTTTGGCACAGCAAAAGAAACAATCGATAGAGTAAACAGATAATCTACAGAATGGGAAAAAAAAATTTGCAAACTGTGCATCCAACAAGGAGCTGATATCCAGAATCTACAAGGAACTCAAAAGAATCGACGGGAAAAAAACAAATAACCCCATTAAAAAGGACACGAATAGACATTTTTACAAAAGAGGACATACAAATGGCCAACAACCTTATGAAAAAATCAGAGAAATGCAAACTAAAACCACAAGATGCCATCTTCTAGCAGTCAGAATGCCTATTGTTAAAAAGTCCAAAACAGGCCAGGCTAGGTGACTCAGCCTATAATCCCAGCACTTTGGGAGGCTGAGGCAAGTGGATTGCCTGAGCCCACAGGTTCAAGACCAGTCTAGGTAACTTGGCAAGACCTCATCTCTACAATAAATCAAAAATTAGCCAGTCGTGGTAGCGTGCACCTGTAGTTCTGGGTACATGGAAGGCTGAGGTGGAAGGATTGCTGGAGCCCAGCAGGCGACTCTGGGGTGGCCGTGAGTGTGCCATTGCACTACTGCCTGGGCGACAGAGTGAGACTCCAACTCAAAAAAAAAAAGTCCAAAACAACAGTTGTCAATGAAGTTGGAGAAAAGAAAACACCTGTATACTATTGGTGGGAATGTAAATGAGTACCACCTTTACAGAAAACAGTGTGAACATTTCTCAAAGAACTAACAATACAACTACCATTTGATCCAGCAATTTTACTGCTGGGTGTACAACCAGAGGGAACGAAACAATCATACCAAAAAGATACCTGAACTTGTATGTTTATCGCAGCACTGTTCACAACAGCAAAGATAAGGAATCAACCCAAGTATCCATCCATGGAGGAATGGATAAAGAAGATGTGGTATACACACACGCACACACACACACACACACACCATGGACTACTCCTCAGCCATAAAAAAGAATAAAATCATGTCTTTTGCAGCAGCATGGACAAAACTTGAGGCCATTATGTTAAGTAAAATAACTCAGAAAGAGAAAGTCAAATGTTCTCACGTATTAAGTGAGGGTTAAACAATGGGTACACATGGACATATGTATATCAGGACCAATGGACATTGGTGACTAGAAAAGATGGGAGGGTGGGAGCAAGGTGGGGGTTGAAAAATTACGTAATGGGTAAAATGTTCACTATTTGGGTGATGGGTACAGTCAAAACCCAGACTTCACCACTATGCAATGTATGTATATAAGAAAACTTCACTTGAACCTCCGAATATATAACTTTTTAAAACTAAAAACAAAATGATTCCCTTATTCACAAATCAGAAGCAACATTTAGAAAGTTGAGGTGCTGGTAATGGCTGACTTATTAACTGGAACTATAACCCTGGGCCACAATTCTCTCCTTCAAATAGTACAAATGTTTTAATAAATTACCCTTATATACTTATCATAGATGATAACAGGTAAAAATATTAATTCAATTTTATGTATTAGGGAAAATGAGCAAAATGTAGTCTGAACAATTTATCGTACAAATTTTCAAAGTACTAAGCATTGCATACTTAAAATTAGTGGAAAGAAAAAGAAGATGAAACATAGCAACTTAGCTAAAGGGAATAGTTTTGATAACTATTAAACTCGTCTTGCAACCTACAAAAATGGACAGATCACCAGGCTGATGGCAAGATAAGCACTTCAGTAAAATGGAAACTGCAGTCCATATTGCTTTGTTGATTGATGGTGTTCACTGCTATTAGCTGTGTCATTGTTATTGCACTATAAGTGAGACTAAAACCAGCTTATGGACCGTACAGGAGACATTAAACTGTTTAACCAATGTTGATAATAAAATTCTACATCTATCTTGGGTTTCTAAACCTTTATCAAGGTTACATGAATAAAGTAGTCCATATGAAAGATTGTGGGTAGACAAGTAAAATGTTGAGCCTTACTAAAAGCCAAGGAAATTGGTAGACAGGAGAGATGTTTACAGTATGAATGAAAATGGCAGCTGCCAGCAGTGTACATAATTGGATCCCAGAAGTAAATAAACCCCTGAAAGCCTGTTTTTTAAAAAAGGAAATGACTTCATTGGATAAATCAGTTAATTACGTATTTCATCCCAGAAAAAGAAACTTTAATTTCTTAATCTTCATTTCAAATAGTGATATAGATGCACCTTGAACTTGAAAAGAAATTCTGGTTCTAAAATAAACTTTGCTATCACATGTCAGTGGTCTCAGGGAGATATTATGGGTTAGCAGGAAAGATGGGAAACACAGGTTTAGTGTCCTTTGGGGAAACTAATGAACTGGTGAATTACTTCAGGAAACTCGAGAAACTGAAAACACAACACAAAATATAAAAAGCATTCATTAATGCTTCGTTCTCAAGTTTCTTTTTAACAAATTGTTCCTCTTGGAAGCAGTAAATGCAAATACATAGAAATGTTAAAATGCAACTAAATAATACCTATGGAGTTTATATTCCTTTACATTTTAGCTTTTGTAACACTTTCCATTCTCCTTCCAATCTGTGATCCTTGCTTTCTCTGTTTCTTTTTCAACTCAAGATTTTATGTTGGAGAATACCAAAAAAAAAAAAAAGTAAATTAGAAATCCTTTACAAATCTCCATTAACTATCTTAGAGGGGGAGCTTGTATTTCATTGACTGTAGTTTATGCAAATAGGATCAGAGGAATTAACATATTGGAAGGAGCTGACATTTGTCCTGATATATTGAATCGTTAGCATGACAGAATCACTTAAGCTGGATTCACTAACATCAGGTTTCCTCTCATTATTGACCCCTACAGAGTAGGCTCTGACAAGTGGAACTGCAGCAAAGTTCATTAATAATGTGGAATAAATCAATTGTTCAGGAAATACTGAAAACAGATGACACTGAACTCGTACATTTTGCAAGTTCAGCACAAACCTATCCACCAAGGACACAGAATCTCTGTCCTTTTCTGACCTATCCATGAAACCTAGTCGTAGATTTCTCCTATCCTCAAGCAAGCCAAGGGTATATGACTCCTCGACCCCTGGGGAAAACAGTAGGCCAATGGTCATACGAAAAGAAATAGCTTCAGGCCTCAAAAGAAAGAAATCGGAGGCTTGCAAGAGATTTATAAACTTGAAGAAAATGATGGCCAAGGTTTAGAGTGTATGCTTGGAGTTTACTCACATTTGTTGTTCGTATTTCAAACATGCTACTTCTGTGGCCCTAGACCCTAACTAATATTTCGACTTGTGTGGACTGAAGGGCATTATCAGAAAAAGCAAAAGGCCAAAAACATAACTTGGTATATTAAGATGCAGGGTTAATTAATTGTGGGATGTGATAAGTCTCTCACTGCATGGTGTTGGACCCTGTCGCTACAAACAATATGTTTTTTGTTTGCATAGAATCTTTGTTTTTATTGTCAGCATCACCTCAACATTCTCCAAATTGTAATATCTTAGATAACTTTGTCACCTAGAGGTTTTAGCTGAAATATGTCCATGCTCCAAGTCTTTGCTTTGGGGGAAAGAAATAACACGGATAAAGGAAACCCACAGAGAATCCAAAATTAAGCTGATTTTAGCCAATAGATTCAACTTCTCACCCGCCAAGCCTTAAATTGAAGCTCCTCTCCTTGATTGATTTTTCGGCTCTTCAGGACGGCTTAATAGAAATGCTAATGAGCAGTGTAATAACTAAAAGGGAGGCAGAAGGAGAAAAAGTAAGAGAATCTGCAGAACAGAATAATCCACAAACTGAGAGGCAGGCTGTAATCTGAGAATGTATCATCCTGATGCTTGAAATTGGCTGGTCATCTTTTGTTTCTTCATACATTGTTCCTTTTTTTTTTCTTTACCAGACTACATATTTTTTAAAGGGGTGGGGCAATGTCCAACACTCCAGACAAGATTCACGGAGAAAAAAATGAAATGAAAACATTTGCATTAAATCGTTTTGCAGAGGAGGGATGTGAATAGAGTTTGGGTAAATCCTAAATTGCCTTGGTATTTAGGGGTATCTCCACTGATGCTATTTCTTTTTATTTTTTTAAATTTGATAATCTGTAAAGATTTCACGTGCCTCATGACTGCCTTGAATCAATCAGTGGAAGTCTCAGAGCACCTCGAATTGAAGTTTTCTCTGTGACCGTGGTCTTCCTGTCCCTCAAGTGCTGTTTTCTTCTTACTCTTCAGGTCTCAGTATAAATGTCGCCTCTTCAGGAACCATTGGAGACTAGCCAGACCACGCCCCTTGTTCTGTATCCTTGCACCTTATTTGTTTCCTTTCTAGCCCTTGTCTGAGTATGTAATTGTTCTATTCCTTCATTTATTGGTTCCTTTTAATTTTTTTTTTAGCTCCTACTTGATTAGAATGCAAATGGCTTGAAGGTAGTAACTTCGTCAATATTTTCATCATAATGACTGGTTCATAGTAGAATAATCATAAGCATTTGTTGAATGAGTGAATAAATAAGAATGTGAGCACTTTATATCGATCCAGCTATCCTTTTTTGTTATTTTCTTTTTTTCTCAGAATTTGGAATAAAAACTCATTCTAATTTTATTTGTCTTGTACATTATCCAACCAAAGTAATGCAGTCAGCATAAATCCTGTATTAAAAAAACTGTACAAAGAATATTTTAGCAGCTCCTGCTTCAGATATAAATATCATTGATATAGAGGAAATGAGTAGTACCTCTCTTTTATTAGAAAATCAAAAGAAACTTCTTGCATTTCTACTTAAAATGCAATAGCCCAGAAATATCCTTTGAATACCATGTGCAATATCAAAGTGTTGAAGATGGCATCAGATAACAGCAAAACTCACACTTAGACTGTCTCCTGGTGTTCATTCATTCATTTATTGAGCAAACTTTGTTTTGGGGCTTTATATATGAGACAGGGATTAAGTCAACATGGAGGTTCTAGTCGGGATAATACCGACACAGAACTTAAAGCCACCATATGTGTATGTATATGCAATATAGGATGTGCTTTCCACATTTATTGTCTCTTTAACATTCTAAGCATGGTCTTATGCTTAACAAAAATATCAAAGGCCTCAAGTTCCCAAGTAACAAAATAAACAAACAAAGGTCCAGAAACTAGGATCAATAACCAGGGCCTCTCCAAATTTAAACAGAACAAAATCACCTTTGTAGAGTCCATTCATTTCATTCTGTGTAGCTATCAGCTACATATGTCAACTAGTAAAATGAGAGGGTGAGAAGTTTCCATTATTCTGAAAAATTCATTGATTGCTTTGGAAGTGCTTGATAAAGTCAAGTAGTTTTGGTGGAACAACTGTAAAAGAGAAAAAAGTTTTTAAATCAGAAAGAATTCAGCATTTGATTTATTTGCAATACATTTGAGTTCTTATTTCATCTTAAAGAAAACAAAGTAGGAAAACACGTAAGGCATTCAGCAGTTGCTGACATCAGAAACATGAAAATGAATTTCAAAAGCAGTCACATGCTAAAACAAAACCAAAGCAAACACATCCATATATACAGCAAAAGAAATGCTTGGACATTCATTTCATATGGCTAATAAAAGTATACAACATTTTAAGCTAAACCAACTACTTAAGTTGTATGTGATGTTTACAGATCCTCTGCTTAAATTATTTTGCAATTAACTAACCAAGTACCACCCCTGGGTATTTTAGAAAAGAGAACTTCTTTTCATATCCATGAAGAAATGATAATCAAATTGTTATCGGAATTCTCATTAACTCGATGGGCTACTAAAAGACAGTGGAATAATAACTTCAAAATTCTTGAGGAAATTCTCAGGCAGTCTGATCTATCAGGGGCCATGGATGAGAATGCTCACTGTGGTGACAGGGAGTTTGAAGCCATGTTCACCACATGGCAAGTAGATAGGTAAAATGTGACAGATAGACCTCACAGGGGGCTTGCAGCCATTAGAAGCAAGATCTACATAGAGCAACATGGATTACTCTAAAAGTAAGCAGTGAGTGAGAGAAAATTGGGGAACAAAATGAAATATATATTGCACAATAGGCTTTATGTAAATTATAAATATACCCAGAACCATAATATACAATCAAGCAAAAATATTCACATTGTACACAGTACAATAATTGCCAAAACGGAAAAGAGGGGTAGCAAATTATTCGGATAATAAATACAAACATACACAGATTCATAACAATGAAGTCCAACAATTAAGTTCACAAACTTATCCAAGAAAAATAACTACACACCTCACTGCTAAATATCACTACGGTTACCTTCAAAGTACTCCCCTTGAGAAGCAATGAACCAACGACAGTGCCTAGTCCACCTGTCAGAGCAATTTTGGAACTCTTTTTCTGGAATGGCCTTTGTATTAAAGAATACAGTCCAGACAGTCATCAAATGTCTTCCTTCAATATCTCCTTTATCTTCGGGTATAGAAAAAAGTCACTGGTGGACAGATCAGGTTTTTAGGAAGGATGTTCCAATATAGTTATTCGTATAGTGCTGCCAACATAAGCACCCAGTGACAAGTTTGAGAACTTAATTGTTAGACCTCAACAAATGACAATAGCTGAGTCCCCATCAGATTTTCTTTTAACAGATATCTATGTGATGGTAAATATATGTCCTAGGAACTGTTCCAAGTACTTCACAAGTGCTAATTCATTTAAACCTTCTAACATCCTTAGGAGGTGGATACTACCATTACCCACATTTTACAGAAGAGAAGGTTGAAGTAAACCAGCTGTCACATAGCTGGTCAAGTGGTAGAGCCAGAATGCGAATCTAGGTGGTCTGAGCCCTAAGTCTATGTACTTAACCATTTCACTCCATGAAACTTCCTCTGAGACAGGACAAAATATCCAGATACAAAGTTATCTCAACTAACACAGACCCTGAGTCAATGCCTTCCTGTAATTAATTAACAAGTGGCAATACAGTAAAAGTCACCAAATCTGAACAAGACGCTATCCTAGACACTGTATATATTACTCTGCTATCCAATTTAGTGCTCAGGCTAGCAGCAAAAGAAACTGAACTCAGAGAGGTTCACTAACTTGCTTCATGTCACTCATCTAGTAGGTAGCAAAAAAAAAGGGACACCTCTTTGCTTAACTTCGTGAAGAACTATGCATATTGTAGTCTGTCTGAATGACACCACAGCTCTGGCTGTGAATCTAGGTCTATTCAACTTCAAATCCAGTACTATTTCCACTGTAAAGCCTTAGAATCAAATGTCCTTACAGCATAATCAAAGTGACAAGTAACTCTGCAAAGCATTGCCATAGATGGGCATTTCAATTGTTAGATCTTGAATGTTTAATACTCAGACTGCACTCTTAATTCAAGAGTATGACTTCAGCCTGTTGTCCTTTGCTTCCTATCTGTGGCCTTCAAATTACAAATTCCATCAGGCCACAATATTATGAAATTCATTAAGTGTTTAGGGAAACAACTCTGACAGATATTTCAAAGTGCTGAAAAATCTCTTCTTTCTTAGTCGAATAATCAAAACATAGCCCTTAATAGTTTTCTCTGATAGCATGTAATCAATGTTAGTAAGCATTTTATAATTTAATCATTCATTCATTTAAGAGTTAATCTGTTTTCACTGTGTGCCAGATATTCTTTGAATACACTTTATCTATGATTTAACTAACTTTAAATTTAGCCAGAAAAATTCTATAATTATGCAACCACAATATATGTGAGGTGACTTCTACCATCTAATTATATTCTTTTCAGTGGTTCATCTTTCTTTGCTCTATTGATTACTTTTGTTAGCATCTATTCAACAGATTGCTAATACCTGCTGGAGACAGTAAACACTACAATGTGAGGACCGGCTTCTTCTCTGCATAATCAAAAGGCAAGTGGCACAAGATGATAGGGGGGTGGGGGAACAAGTCACATGACAGGTCCCTCACCAAGGTAAGGGATGCGTGTGCAGGTCTTCCAGAACTGGTGTATGCTGAGGTGCCATTTTTCTTGCACACCTCAACTTTCAGGATCACAGAAAGCCCCCTCCACTCAAACACTGCCTTGGAGTTTTTTCAGGAAATTTTGACCCTCCTTCTATCCTACTAGGCTCCCAAATGGAAATAAGTAAAAAAATTATAGCCTCTGCCTGGTGAAAGATAAGGCTATAAAATAAAAGTAAAATGTTTTTGAGCTCCTAGGAACTAAAATATAACTTTAATTTTTGATCAGACACTATATCAACAGAAATACAACCATGAATACTGACAATGTACTTAAAATGTACAAGCTACCATTCAAAGTGTCTTCCATATATTCCATTTCATTAAATATTCACAACAGCCCTAGTAAGTGGGTTAATTTTTATCTCCACTTTATAAGGGAGGGGAAAAAAAGTCCGGGGAGGAAAATAGAATTCTTAAAAATCACTGATAATTAACGAGCAGTTTCTATGTTCTAGGCCCTACCTTCACAGTTATCAATATAATTAATCTCCACATTACTAAGCGTTTTACAGATAAGGAAACTGAGGCACAGTTAACAATGGAGCTAAGATAAAAATACAGGCAGTTTAGGCCCAGGACCAGCACTCTTCACCCAGATATTGACAAATACCTAGCAGAGAAAAGCATGCTGGGCTATCATCTGCATAATACAAATAACAAATCCAGTCAAGTTATTATTGTACCTATGAAAGACCAATAACTTAAGAATATATTGTATAACATCAAATCTTAATGATCCCAGCTAGAGGAACCGAGACGTAAATAAGTGCTTATCTAAGAGACCAGTGTTCGATTCTCCAAGAAGCCTTTTCCTACCTGGCTCTGCCACTCCCTGCCCCACACTCTCACTTGCACTTCAGACCTCTTCTATCACCATACACTGAGGCTGTAATTTTCCAGTTGTGCATTTCTCTCCCTCAGTAGACTCCAGCTTCTATGGTTCTGGGACTTGGTCATATTTAATTATCTATTTCTAGTATCTTGCACCATGCCCAGCACAGAATTGGTCTTAAACTATTATTTATTTAATAAATAAACCAATGGATGGATGACGCACCTTAGGAGGAATTCACGGTCGCTGACATGGGTGGTCCTCATGCATCATTCACGTTTGTAGCAACAGCGTTGTAAGTATGGTGGAGCACACACAGCCCACAAGAGCAGGGGGATCTGACACTGAGGTAAATGGATGGCAGACATGACCTCAGTTGTTCACATCACATCTCCCTGGGCTCACTCTCTTCACACTGTGATTTTACATCTCTCCCCGATGAATAAGTGGAACCTATGACACTAATCCAGGAATCTAAGCTGACCTGGTGAACTGCTTTGGAAAATAGAGTGTGACAAAAGTGGTGGTGTGCTCACCCTTAGCCTAGAACTCAAGAGGCTTTGCATACTTCTCACCCTCATGAAACCCTGCCACTGCCATGTGGACAGCCCGAGCTGGCCTGTTGGATCACGAGAGACACATAGCCGATCACTTCTGTTGTTCCAGCCAACAGCCAGTCACATGACTGAGGGCATCTGAGACCAGTGAACCCACCAGCTAGCGGCAAATGCCTGAATGAGTCTAGATGAAACTGGTTGTACCTGGAGCAAATCAATAGTACAACACAGCCGACCTGTAGATCTGTGAGCAGTAATAACTGGCTGCTATAAGCATTAATGTTGGAACACTTTGTTATATAGCAATGGTTATCTGATATCAGCAACTTCAAAAAAGATTGTTTTTTGGGATTTGTGGATATACTGGGGGAGAAACAGAAATGATCCCCACAGGTGATTAAAATAACCAAAATATCTCCTCAGATCCACAAAACATCTAAAAGATGATATTTTCAGAACCTTCAGTATGTTCAAAACCCAGCTCACACTCCACAGTCTCAGAAAGTACTTATCCATCCATCCATTCATTCACTCATTCATTAAACATTTTAGTGTCTATTATGTATCTGCCATTATCCTGTACTCTATAAATACAGACAATTATGAGATATTCCCTGACCTAAAAGAGTTTACAGTCTAGTAAAGGACATAGACCTATAAAGAGATAAGTGCAACAAAGCGTTTCAGCTGCCGTGACAAACAGGCAGCAGAGGCCCCCAAGAGGGCATGGCCAATACTGTACATATTGGGTCAGGAGGCAGGTTGGGAGAGACTGGGAGAATCAGAAAATGCTTCAGAAAGAGTAAATCCCTTTGAGTTAAACCTTCTTTTTTTTTTTTGAATTGGGGTCTTACTCTGTTGCCCAGGCTGGAGTGCAGTGGCACAATCAGGTCTTACCGCAGCCTCAACCTCCTGGGCTCAGGCAATCCTTCTGCCTCAGCCTCATGAGTAGCTGGGATTGTAGGCATGCACCACCATGCTCAATTAGGTTTTTGTTGTTGGTGGTCTTAACTCCAGGGCTCAAGCAATCCTCCTAACTCAGCCTCCGAAAGTGCTGGGATTACCGGTGTGAGCCACTGTACTCAGTCTTTGAGTTAAACTTTGATAGACTAGTATCTGTTCTCCAACTGGATGGAGAACATTCCAGGCAGAGGATGTGAGCAAGGGTAGGGAAGTGTGGATCCTACTGTTGTGTTCAGGCATCTGCAGACAGTCTGGGTGATGGCAACTAAGGCAGAAACAAAGTTAGAGAGATGTAGGGTCATGTCTACCTTGGTGAAGCCACCTTGAAGAGTGCAACAGGGACACGTTCTGCCCCAGCTTCCTTGGCAAGCTGAGGGGAATGTAAACTCTTTGCTGTGATGCGCCAAGGCCTTGCCAGCCTCAGCCATTCTTGGTGTTCTGTCACTTCACATGGCTCACAGTCCTTTCCAGGTCTTTGTATGACCTGTTTCCTTTGCATCTAATTCTCCTCCCTTCCCTCTTTGCCTGCCTAATCCAGAGATCTCAGCCTTGTAGTTTGTGAGCTGTAAGCATTTTTTATCATGCTTTGTTTGGTCCATAGAGAGTTTAGTTTTGAAATTATTTTTTCAGTGTTTAAAAATTTGGATATTAAATGGAGGGGGAATTTTATTTCTGGTTCCTCTAGGGAAAAAAAGAGGATTATCTAATCATTATTTCTGAAAACAATAATTAGTTAGGGTCTCCATCACTTCCTGTTGCTTCCTGAATACTGAGGCTGAGTACCCATGCCATTGATCATGTCATTTATGCTGTCATCTTTGTGTTCAGAAAAGCAGAAAGTGTAGTGAATCCCGTGGACATCAGGCCCAGATTGCCTGGGTTTGAGTCCTGACCATGTTATGTCAGGGCTATGTGATCTTAGTGAAATCGAGATAACAATAGTAATAATAATAGTAGTGAAAATTAAATTAGTTCATACAAATAAAATGCCTACACTGAATATCTGACACTGAACTGCTGCTTTGTTATATTTAAAAACAATTTTTTTCTGTTTACATTATGTTCCTGGCTGCTTGGGAGTTTGAGTTCACAATCCCTAGCCTAACCAAATCCTGCAGCCTTTTTAACAATAACTCACAGACAAAGTCAGGCACAGTGTGAGCCAACTGTAGTTCCAACTACTAAGAAGGCTGAGGCAGAAGGATCTCTTGAAGCCAGGAGTTGGAGATCAGCTTAAGCAACATAGTGAAACTCACTCTCTAAAAACAAGCAAACAAAAAACCCACAATAACTCAAAAAAACATTTTTTCCTGTGCTTTGTATAAGTGCTTCTTGGAGTGCCCTGCATCTGTTTGGTTACATGCCTACCTCTCTAAATAGAAAGAGAGTTTCATGAGAGCCCGAACCATGTCTTATTCATTTTTATTTTAATCTCCTGCTCCAAGCTCAGTGTCTGCCATGTAAAAACTATCCAGTGTTATTCAGTGTCACTGAGTCAATGCTCATCTCTCGTGTTCTAAATATCTTAATGCACTAATGCACAGTTTGATTTATAGTAAGTAATTTTGTCCTTATTCATTTGATGCAATGTAAAAGTTCTTCAGTCATCTGTGTGTGAGCCCTGGTCTCTCAGCTACATTGTAACTGGATGGCAGGAGCTTATATTCCTGTCTTTTGAATTAACCTCCATGCATGACATAGCAGTATTTACTCCTATGTAGATATATATACCATGTGCTACCCACAGTAGAATCATAAATTCAACTAGAGTGGGATTCCAGGCGTTGGCTACATCCCATGGGATGTTACCGGAATGCAGAATTAGCTAGAGGACTGGAGGAAAGAAACTTCATCAGCTGTCACTCTTTCTTTTATTCTCCCTCCATTATCTCAGCCTGTCTACCAGAGATGGAGGGAAGGACAGGAAAGGGATTCTTTGGTGTAATCCAGGCTCTAGAAGTAGTCAGGTATCAGGAGGATGCTGTGCTGAAGGAAGAAATAAACATTTACTGAGCAATAAACCATTATTTATATCACATATCAATGGTATCTAGGAGGGAGGATCCAAAAGAAACCCAGAATTGTTTTTTGGAGGGTGGACCCCTTGTGGTCCAGGCTTCCCCACTGGATAAGTGTTCTAGGAACACATTGCCATCCGTGTACCAGCTAGCATTGGTGTGAGAGACTGTGTTCAACTTCAGTGAATTTTTTTTGGAGATTCTTTCAACGTGTTTGCCCAGTTTATGATGGGAGATTTATGAGCACACCTGCCCATATTGCGCTGAGTGTTCAGCAGTTTTTTACCAAAAAGGCAAGACCCCCATACCCCACCCTCCCTATTCATTCAATCTCACCCAAGTGACTTTTTTTGTTTCCCTGGATGAAAAAAAGTCCTCAAAGGGAAACATTTTGCCCATGTGGAAGAGGTGAAACAAAAAACAGCAGAAGCACTAAAAGGCATCAAAATGGACGAGTTCACAAACTGTTTTGAACATTGGAAAAAACCATCTGGATAGATGTATTGCACCAAACAGAGTCCTTTGAAGGTGACAAAAGTTTAAACATGTAAGAATAAATGCACAATTTTTAATAAATGAATTCCAGGGGGTTTTTTTACCCCCCTTGTAATTCCCCATGACAATTTTCTGAAATTATTACCTACTTATAAAGCACCTCCACTTCATATACAAGGACACTGACATTTCATGAAATTGTGTTGATTGTCAGAGTTGCACAGCTAACAGGGGTTGACCAGACACTGGACCCAGGCTTGCTAGTCTCCAACACCTGTGTGGTTCCCACTGCTCCCTACCACCTCAGGACAGTAGATTGAGTAAGGAAATTCTATCCTACTACAAGATACAAAGAGTAGACAACTATCAATACTGGGAAAATGAATAGATGGGTCACAGAGACTGGAAGCACCATTTGTAATATTACAGCTAAAAATAAGCAAAGCCTTGGAGAGCGCCGAGAAAGATCCTCCCACACAAAACCATTCATCTGTTTTATTTGTTTGTTTGTTTTTTCAGCCTGAGTAAACATTTCAATTTTAGACTATAAAACATGGAAGAATTTGGGAAGTTTGAATCTCAGACCAAACATGCATCAGTGGTGGAAACAATGTGCAGATAGTCAAATGGGCATTTTCTCCCTTTAACATCACCAAAGGAAGATGCAGAATGGTTTTCCTAGGTGGCAGACTCATCATCTCCCAAACACTAACTTGTTATGGTACATTGTTAAAGATTTCAAGTCACTGGTTTCTAGTTTTTCTCGGGTTTTTTTTTCCCTTCAGTGAGCAGAAACACCTAGCAGTGAATGACTACCTTCATTCCATCAATGTCTCAAAGAGCAATTGGACAGCTACTTTACTTTTATAAAAGTCAAGCATCTGTGTTTCCTGGAGACCTGACATTTGGGTCAATTGGTCTATTTCAAGAAAGTTCTTCAACTCTACTCACATCTACCAATAATAATACTAACCTTTTTTTAAGTGTCTTAATTTAAAGATATGGGGTACAATTTAGGGTTAGATATACAAACGTTCATTATGCAGGTACCCTTGTTGATGAGGTGTGCCTTCTCCCCCTATTTCCCAGGCAGTTTCCCACTACTGTCAATCCCACATCACCCCTGACAGTTTCCCACTACTAATAATCCCTCTCTTACAGTATTATGATAATTGTTCAAGGTTCACTTACGATTGAGAACATTTGGTACTCAGTTCTTTGTTTCTGTGATAGATCGCTCAGTACTATAGACTCTAAGTCCATCCAACTTGCTGTGAAGTTCATAATTTTGTACTTCCTTATGGCTATGTAATATTCCATCATATATATAGACCCCATTTTTTTTCCAAGTCCTCTTTCGATGGGCAGCACAGTTGGTTCCATGTTTTTGCTATTGTGAATAATGCTGCTATAAACCTGTGTGTACAGGTATCTTTTTCATAGAGTGATTTGAGTTCCTCTGGGTATATTCCCAGAAGGGGAACTGTGGGGTCGTATGGAAGATCAATCTTTAGATCTTTTAGGAATCGCCACACTGTTTTCCTCAGAGGTTGTACTAGTTTACACTCCCACCAGTAAAGAAGTGTTCCCTTTTTCACCACATCCTCTCCAGCATCTGTTGTTTTTTGAATTACTGATGATGACCATCCTGATTGAAGTTAGGCAGTATCTCAGTGTGGTTTTAATTTGCATTTCTTTGATGACTATTGAGGCTGAACATTTTTTCATGTATGTGTTGGCTGCTCGTATGGCTTCTTTTGATAAGTGTCTATTCATATCTTTTACCCACTTTGTAACGGGGCTTTTTTTTCTTTCCTTTCTGCACATTTGAGTTCCTTGTAGATCTTAGATGTTAGGCCTTTGTCAGATATACAGTTGGCAAGTATTTTTTCCCAGTCTGTGCTTTTGCCCACTTTGTAATGGGGCTATTTTTTTTTCTTTTCTGCACGTTTGGGTTCCTTGTAGATCCTAAATGTTAGGCTTTTGTCAGATATAAATTTGGTAAATATTTTTTCCCAGTCTGTGGGCTGTCTCCCTGCTCTCTTGAATATTTCTTTAGCTTTGCAGAAGCTTGTCAATTTGATGAGGTTCCACTTGTCTATCTTATTTCTTATGTCATGGGCTCTTGGGGTTTTGATCAGGAATTGGTTGCCAGTTCCAATTTCCATAAGGGCATATCTTGCATTTTCTAAGGTTCTTAGAGTTTGAGGTTTAATGTTTAGGTCTTTGATCCATTTAGAGTTGATTTTTGTGTATGGTGATAGGCAGGGGTCTTGTTTTAATCTTCTGCATGTGATCAGCCAGTTTTCCTAGCACATTTACTGAATAGGTTCTCCTGTCCCCAGTGGTTGATGGTGGAGGCTTTGTCAAAGATGATTTTGGTTGAGAAATTGAGGTTTTTCTTCTGGAATCCCAATCCTGTTCCATTGGTCTACATGCCTGTTCTTGCACCAATACCTGTTTTGATTATTGTAGCCTTATAATGAAGTTTAAAGTGTGATACCTCCTACATTTTTGTTTTTTTGGGTTTTTTTGCTGAGGGATTGTTTTGGCTATTCATGGTCATTTATGTTTCCATATGAATTCCTGTATTGTCATTTTCAGGTCTGAGAAGAATGCTGCTGGTAATTTAGTGGGTATTACATTAAATCTGTAGATTGCCTTGGGTAGGATGGATATCTTAACAGTGTTCCAATCCATGAGCATGGAATATTTTTCCATATGTTTGTGTCATCTTTGATGTCATTGAGCAGTGTTTTGTAGTTTTCATTGTAAAGGTCTTTGACTTCTCTGGTTAGGAAGATGCCAATCAAGGTATTTCATTTTGTGTGTGTGTGTTTATTGTGAATGAGATTGTGCTTTTTATTTGGCTCTGTTTGTTTATTGTTGGTTTATAGGAATGCAACTGTTTTTTGAACTTTAATTTTATACCCTGAGACTTGCCCAATCCCTTATCAGTGCAAGGAGGTTTTTGACAGCTTCTCTTGGGTTTTCATGATATAGAATCATGTTGTCTGCGAAGAGGAATAATTTAACTTCCTCTTTTCCTAACTGGATACCGCTGACTTACTACTCTTGTCTGATTGCTCTAGATAGGACTTCCAATATTATGTTGAATAAGAGGGTTGAGAGTGAGCATCCTTGTCTCGTTCCAGTTTTCAGGGGAAATGGTTCCAATTTCTGTCTGTTTAGCAGTATGCTGGCTGTGCATTTCTCATAGATGGCTCTTACTATTTTGAGGTATGTTCCACCTATGCCTAGATGCTTGAGGGTTTTTATCAAGAAGGGGTACTGGATTTTATCAAAAGCTTTTTCCACATCTAATGATATAATCATGTGGGGTTTTTTCTTTACATCTGTTAATGTATTTAACTATGTTTATGGTCTTGCAGTTGTTGAACCAGCCCTACATCCTAGGGATGAAGCCCACTTGGTCATGGTGGATGATTTTTGAGATGGGTTGTTGGATCTGATTTGCTAGAATCTTGTTGAGAATTTTAGCATCTATGTTCATCAAGGATATTAGCCTGTATTTTGCTTTCTTGGATCTTCAGGTGGTTTGGGTATCAATGTGATGTTAGCTTCATAAAAATGATTTAGGGAGAGTTCTATCTTTTTCAGTTGCCTGGAATACTTTCAGTAGGATTGATATCAGCTCCTTCTTGTATGTTTTGTAGAATTCTGTTGGAAAGTCATCTGGTCTAGGGCTTTTTTTTTGTAGGTGGTTTTCTTATGACATAGTCAATTTCCTGGGTTGTTATTGGTAAATTTGGGGTTCGATTTCTTCTTGTTTCAACCTGGGGAGGTTGTGTGATATCAAAAAGTCCTCCATTTCACTTAGGCTTTCAAGTTTGTTTCTATACAAGTATACACAGGAATCTCTAATAATCTTTTGTATTTCTTTGGGGTCACTTATGACTTGATCTTTTGCATTTCTGATTGTGTTTATTTGGGATTTTTCTCTCATTTTCTTGATCAGTCTTTCTAGGGGTCCAACAATCTTGTTTATCCTTTCAAAAAACCAGCTTTTCATTTTGTTGATTTTTTTATATTATATTTTTGTCTTCTAAGTCCCAAATTTAGGCTTTTATTTGGTGATCTGGATTCTTCTGCTGAAGTTAGGATTTTGGTGGTCTTGTTTTTCAAGTTTTCTTAAGTGATTTGTTAGGCTGTTAATTTGTGATTGTTTCATTTTCTTTATGTGTGTTTGTAGAGATATGAATTCCCCTCTTAGTACTGTTTTCATGGCATCCATAGATTTTGGTAAGATGTTTCTTCATTTTCATTTGTTTCCAGGAATCTTTTAATTTCAATTTTGATTTCCATATTGACCCAGGAGTTGTTCAGTATCATGCTGTTTAGTGTCCATGTCTTAGTAGGAAAGTAGGAGTTGTGATCTTAAAATCAGACAAAATATCCTGAAAGCTATCAAAAATTAAAAAAGATATAGAAGTTCACTACATAATGATAAAACTTTCAATCCATCAAAAATGAGAAAAAAATCCCAAATAAACACAATCAGGAATGCAAAAGATCACGTCATAACTGACCCCAAAGAAATACAAAAGATTATCAGAGATTCTTGTGTATACTTGTATAGAAACAAACTTGAAAGCCTAAGTGAAATGGAGGACTTTTTGATAGGGTTTGGGGAAACTTTCTTGGTGTTGATATTTATTTTTATTCTACTGTGGTCTGAGAAGGTGCATGGCAGAATTTCAATCTTATGGAATTTGTTTATGCTTGATTTGTGGCCTAGGATATAGTCTATCTTAGAGTAAGTGCCATGTGGTGATGAGTAGAATGTATATTCCATGGTTGTTGGATTGAGTGTTCTGTAGGTATCAATTAAGTCCATTTGGTCAAGGATCATGTTAAGGTTCCGGATCTCCTTGTTGATTTTTTGCTTTGATGATCTGTCTAGGGTTGTGAGTGGAGTATTTAAGTCCCCAGCTATGATAGCATTAGAGTCAATATCTTTTTTCAGTATACCTAGGAGTTGCTTTATGAAAGTTAGTTCACCTATGTTGAGTGTATATATGTTTAGGATGGATATTATTGATGCATTGAAAGTTTTATCATTATGTAGTGAACTTCTATATCTTTTTTAATTTTTGATAGCGTTCAGGATATTTTGTCTGATATTAAGATCACAACTCCTACTTTCTTTAATGTTCCATTCGCCTGAAATTTTGTTTTCCATCCTCTTAACTTTAAATCTGTGAGTGTCCTTTCTGGTGAGATGAGTCTCTTTGAGACAACATATTGTTGCATTATATTTTATCCAATTTTCCAAACTATGTTTTTTCAGTGGTGAATTTAGTCCATTCACATTCAGGCTAGTTATTGAGATGTAAAAGTTTGTCCCTGTCATGAGGTTCTTACAGGGTTTGTTCCTGCTGTTGCTGTTTATGTGTTTATTTGTTTGTAGTCTTTTTTTTATTTTTGAGTTGATTTATATGTGTTTTCAATATTTTTCCTGCATTCTTGTGAAGGGTGTTGTCATTCTTCGTTTTCTTTTTTCTTTTTTTAATATTTTCTTAAGTGTTTCTTGTAGTGCTGGTCTGGAAGCAGCATAAATTCTTAGAGATTGAATGTCTGGGAAGGATTTTAATTCTCTATCACTGATGAAACTTAGCTGGGTAGGTAATTTTTTTAAAAATTTTTTATTTTAAAGAAGTGGCGTTCAATTCAGGGTTAGGTATACAAATGCTCATTATGCAGATACCCTTGGTAGGTAATTCTTGGTTGAAATTGTTTATCTTTGAGAACTTTGAAGATTGGACTCCAAGCTCTCCTAGCCTGAAGTGTTTCTGTAGATAAGTCTGCTGCTATTATAATTGGTCTTCCCCAGTAGGTAGACCTTTCTCTCTTGCTGCCTTTAGGATTTTTTCTTTTATACCTACTTTGTGTAAGTGAATTACTATATGTTTAAGAGTTGGTCTTCTCATTTGTTGTCTTGCAAAAGTTCACTGGATCTCTTGTGTTTGAATGGTCACAACTCTGATGAGATGAGGGAAGTTTTCTTGGATAATTTCATAGACTGTTTGTTCCAGGGTGGACTCTGTCTTTCTATCTGCCTCAGGAATTCCAATTGATCTTAGATTCAGCCTCTTGATATAATTGCTCATCTCTTGGAGGCTTTGTTCTGTCTTTTTAATCTTCTTCTCTATGTTTTTAACAGTTTGGGTTAGTTTCATATTTTGGTCCTCAGGTTCTGAGATTCTTTTTCTGCTTAGTTGATTCTGCTTTCCATGCTTATCAGTTTGTTATTTATTTCATTCACTATATTTTTTATTGCTGTTAACTCAGTAATCAACTCCTTTATTCTTTCCTCTTGTCTCTCTTCATTTCTATTTGTTCTCTCTATTAATATCTTGATATCCAGGTTTGTGGTTTGAGACCAGTCACTCTGGGAGCTCTTCATTGTTTGAGTTCCAAAGTCTATATTCTCAGTTGTCCTTCCAGAAGTCTGTATGGGACTCATATTCTTCCTTTGGTTTTTCTCCCCCCCCCCCCCACCTTTTTACCTCTTCCTTAATTCTGTTGTTCAGTGATGGGGGATAGTTTTACTTGTGTTTGTTTTGTCTCCTATTCTTCCTTATTTAGATACTCTGATTTTGTTCAATTTTGAAGTTGGACTGGGGGGTGGAGAGCTGTGATTTTTGTAGTTTTGAGATTTAATTAAGGCTGGACCTGTGATTCAGAAGTTTTCTGCAGATCCCAGTATCTGCTAACAGGTGTGTGGGTCCCCTGGAACCCACTTCTCACCACCTTATAATCTGTCCATACAGTGGGGAGATAAGGAAAAGGAAAAGAATGGAAAAAGGAAGGAGAAGATAAAAGGATGGTAGAGAGAGAATGAGAAGAGGGAAAACAGACAGGTGTACCAACTAATGAATAAACAGAGAAATAAACAAAGACAGGAAAAAAACATACAGACAATCATACAAATAAGAAAAAACCCTGTTGATGTACTTGCCCTCAAAAATATCCATCCACAAACAGAAAGTCTTTTTTAAAAAAAGTAAAATAACAGAAGCAAAGCAAGTATAAAAATGCAAACAAAAACACAAAGAAAGAGAGAAGAAAAAAACAAAAACTAAAACAAATACACAGAAAGCTCACTCTGTGGCTGTGTCTGTAACTCCAGATCCCTTTCTGCTGCCACAGCCATGTTAAAGGAGCAACTCCAGTCTCTAACCCATCCCTTCCACTCTCAGTGCAGGCTGATAGGGTTGCTTTCAGCATAGGTCAGATGCCCCACAGACTACCGTGGGAGGAGGATGGATAAGATCCAGACTCACCCAACTCATCTTCTGCTGCTGCTGCAGCTGCTGTCAAGTCTCCCACTAAGATCTGATGCGTCTGTGTCTGTTCCAACATGGGAAAGGGGCATCTGTCTCTCTGAGTCCAATGAGGGGGACTAGTCCAATGAGGGGGACTCTGAGTCCAATGAGGGGGATACCCTCTGGGTCCCAGGTTGGAGGCTGGACAGAGTTGTGTGAGACAATCCAGGTCTCTGCCCAGTCCCAGGACAGAGAAGATGGCACTGGTCAGCGTCTCCTCACTGACAGTGGGGCTTCATTCCAGATTTTCATGCCCTGCTTTCTCCACAGTTCCTGGGGCTCATGTCTCATCTGCTGCCGGGTGCCAGGTGGTGAGGAGCTGCTGTTCTCCACTGCCTCCTCTCAAGAGAGCCCCAAGAACAGCATACAATCCTATGCACTGGGGCCTCCAATCTCAGGGCAGTGGTGGGTTGCAGTCACCTCCAGAGGAGAGTCCCAGATGCATGAACCCGAGTTTCCCCTCAGACGGACTTTCACTCACACACCAGCACACACCCACTCATGCAGAGAGTCTTCATGAACACTCACTTTTGTGGAGACTTTCCCACACCGACCTGTTCCATCACCATCTTGCCTCCTTCCTACCTCTCCATTGTTTGTTTGATAATACTAACCTTTATTGATGTGCACTATGTACCGGGCACTGTTCTAAGTGCATCACACAGGTTATCTCACTTAATTTTCATGACAACATGAAGGGTTAGAATTATTGTTATCCCTCATATTATAAGTGAGGAAATTTAGGCACAGAGATTTTCAGAAGTTTATCTAAGGTCACAGAGTAAGGAAGTAAAATCGTGATGCCAGGACTAAAACTCAGGCTGTTTGATTCTTGTAACTCATAATCTCCATATCACTCCAAAAATCAAAAGTCTGTAATATTTGTTTCAAACCACTGAGGGTTCAATGGACAGGACTTGATGTACAAGACATTCTGCATGATCTTATGGGGAAGGCTTATTAAGGCTAGTACAAATATGTTATTATTTTCTGGAAATGATAGTTGAGCTGTTCTCAAATGTTAGTAAAATCATTGCTGCTAGGCCAGCCTTCCCTATATGCAAATGGAGATAGATTTCCTAAATAAAGAGTGATAAGCAGTCCCTGAACATGGAGAAAATTACTTTTAATCGCCATGTACATCATAGATCAAGGATGAAGAAGCCAGTTAGGAAGGTTAAGCAATTAGATTTTTATATTTAATAGCCCATCCTGACTCACTCCAGGATGGAGCAGTTATTGTGAAATGAGACCTCATACTCAAGGTCAGAAAAGCCCACATTTTTGCTGTTGGGGACTTAGAACTATGTGGTTCTATACTTAACTATTACAACTCTCTGGATTTTATCAGGCACAGGGGTCCATTTTTTTCAAACAGAAAGTATGCATTTCTCAGTCCATTCTGTCTGAGTGTTGAGAAGACTCAGTCAAAAGGTAGCCAGAGGCACAGATTTGGTCATAGCTAAAGAGAGAAAGAGTGAGTGGATGTGGACATTAAGTGGGTAGAAATTGGGAGAAAATTACTACAGAAAGCCGAGTAATCAGTGATATCCGATGACAAGGATGATCAAAATCTATAGATGGACTGGATCCCAACTCAGATTTGTGATCAGGAGAAAGTGGTGCAAAGGAAATGCTTAAACAAGAACGCTGGAGTGACAAGATAATCAAGTGTAGTTACTTTGATTTTGTGTTTTGATGTCTGAAGATTACCCAAGTCTTCATTATTGAACACACACATCATGTGGTTCAAGAAATCCTTTAAGACAGTCTATATGTTTATAAGAAATTCCTTCAAAGGCTGGAATTTTGGGTGACCAGGATGTGCTGCTATTTTCATAGAAATGTAATAGATAGACTCTTATTCTAAGGAAACCTTGACTACTTAAGATAATACTAGTTTCTGTTTATAATACATGCAAGGCTTACTCCATTAAGTTATGTCAGTGTCTGCTGTGAAGGTTTTATTGAATATGATCTCCCAAATCTCAGCCAACTTCTCTTTTGTCTTAATAGTAAAAAAGAAATTAAGGCATACCAAATAACAGGAGAGCCCTGTCATAAAAGTAGATACATTTTCTAAAAACATATTCTAAGGGCAAGTGGGTGCAAAATAGTTCTAGAAATAATTAAATAACAAAAACCTTCTCCTGGCCCTTTATTGAGTTCAGAGGAAAGTTTCAATTTAAGGAGCATTTGTATTTTAAGGTCCTTTCTCTGAGCATTTACTTTTTTCCTTCACTTTTGGATTCAGCAGCTCCCAGTGATGTCAAGAGATCATTGTGACCCAAAAGTCATTGCTGCTACTTGTTACTTGTTTTCCTATCAGGACCACAAAATTCTATAAATGAAGAAACAAAACACTGTCCATATGCAGATGTATATCAAAGACTAGAATCTGACATGAAACACAAATGTATTTGCTAAGATACATATTTTCAATAAGATATTACCAACCTTTCCAAAGGTAATTTCTTTATGCCATACTATTTGACTCTAAAGTAAAGGATCTATTTATGACTATTGAAAAGATAACACAAAAACTTACCAACAATCCCTTAATTGAAAGTAGACTGTGAAAATATCACTTATTTTCTATAATAAAAATAAATAACAAAAAATTGAAAAATCACAATAAATTAAATGGTTGTATAGAGCAGAAAGTAAACCTCATCACATAGAACAGGAACTAGAACCAGGTTTCATCAGTGGGTTGGTGGAGGCTGCTTGGAGCCCTGAGTGAGAATAATCCAGAAGATGCTCTGGGCTCACTCAATGCTGTGGTCTGAATGTTTGTTGTCTCCCCAGAATGTATATGTTGATGAGATTAGAAGCTGAGCGGTATAGGAGGTAACTAGGTCATAAGGACAGAGCCCCCATGAACAAAATTGGTGCCCTTACTAAAGAAGTTGCAGAGAGCTGCCTTTCCCCTTCCCCCATGTGAGGACACCAAGAAAGCACTTATCTACAAATCATCAAGAGGATCCTCACCAGACACAGATCTGCTAGCACCTTAATCCTAAACTTCCTAGCTTCGAGAACTATGAGAAAGAAATTTCTATTGTTTATGAGCTACTCAGTTTATGATATATTGTTATGCATCCCAAACAGACAAGACACCTAGAAAAAGTGTCCTAGTTGACTAACAAAGTCTATTATGACCCGAGTGTCAGGGAAAGGAGGTAACAGGCTGGATGGTTTGAATTTTTTATTGTGTATTTAGACCCAAAAAGTTTTAAAATATCAGGAATGAGTAAATCTACTTGGTACATGTATCAACAAGGCTAAGATAAGCAGGGCTGGAGTAACAATTATGACCTCAAATCTCAGGGATTAGCACAACACAGGTGTGTTAGACAGTCATGCAAAGTCGGAAGCTTGTTGAGTGGCCCTCCTGCACCTCATAGCTGAACCATCTGTAAACTTGGTCTCCAAACTTACTACAACCAAGGAAGCATATGTGGAAGGACAGTGGAAGATATTTAAAAAGACCATCCCTGAGACTAGCATCAATGACACCTACCTCCCATGGACTAGAAGCCACTCACAAGTCCCCAGTCCAACTGAAACACAAAGATGCTGAGTGAGCATTAACATTTTCTACCACCAGACATGAAGGCAACTTGTGAAGCTGACTCTGAGCTCTGTCTAGAACATGAAAGTTAAGTCTGCTCCATTAATTAGACTTGATATTGGCCTGAGTGGCAGGCAAAGAACATCTTCTCTTACTTTAGCCTGAAGGTTAAAAGTAGGTGAAATGAAGCTCAGTCAATGAGGACAGAGTGAGAGCTACAAATTGGTCATGAACCAATCAATAACAAGTAGACACTGTCTAACTCTAGACCCTTACTTCTCTGTCATGATAGTTGGTACGGACTTAAGTTTCCAGTAGAAAACAGAATCCATCACAGATAGTTCCGAAGATTTTAATGATGGAAGTATTTATAAAGCTTTGAACAGAGTTAAGGGAAGTGGCAATGGGTGATGAGGCACCCAGACACCAGCAAGAGCAGGAAGCTATTACTACCTATCATTTGTTCCTGAAAGGACAAGGAGAAGAAATAGTGCTCCCAGAGGCCAGTGAGCACTGGTAACACATAGGAGGAGCAGACTGAAAGGAGCTATCATCCTGGAAGGACACGGCCATGGCCAGAAAATGTGTCCAGAATATGGAGTGAGCAGGAAAGAAAAACTCTGACCTCTCTCTCTCTTCTACACATCCAGTTTCCTGCCAGTTTCTTCCATCGGCCAAACAAAACAAAAGCCACCTGACAAGGGAGTCGAGATGGATCTGTCCCTGCTGGTTGGCCCCCAGGAACATCGAGCAAAGCACAAAGGAAGCAGTGGCCAGGAGGAGAAAGAAAAGAAGCAATTCATAAGACAAGGACAAGACAGGTGAAAAATGAAAAGGGGCGGCTTTTGAAGAATTGGGAAGATTTATCAATTCCCATTTTAATGAGCAATATCTTTATTATCATCCCAGCTGGCTGGGTTCCTGTACAAAGAACAGTTGGTTGTTCAAGTACAAAAACCACTCCAATGATAATTGATAGATAATCCAAGTATCCTGGCAAAAATATGATCTAAAACCAATGCACTCCCTTCACAAAGACTCTAGGACCTTATCAAAAGAAGAGCCACAAAAGAACAGAGACCTTCCTAAGTCCTCTATTTATTCATCTACCAAATCAGGAAATACCTTCTGAGTGTCCTCTAAGCATCAGGCAGTTTACTAGGTAGTGAGAATACTAGATGAACAAGACAGATACAGTCTTTTCTCTCCTGTGGTGTATAATCTTTCAAGAAAGGCTAAAGCAGAGTGAGCAAGGGGAGGAGGCTGCAGATGGTTTAGAGAGAAGGCACCAGGTCATGAAGAACCTTGGAGGTCACAGCAAGGGACGGGTGTTTTGCTTTTATTTCAATGGAAAGTCATTGAAGGTGTGAGGCCATGACTTCTCACTGCACTTAAAATAAAATGATTCATTGAGGGTTCATGCCAATCCATCCATTCTTGTTGCTGTGTAAAGAATGTGAGAGTCATGTGTGGAGACAGGGGTGCCAGTTAGAAGACCCTTTCAGCCAGGCAAAGTGGAGACCAAAGGGAGGCCCAAACTTTACCTGTATGATGTCTGCTTGTGTACCTAATCCTGAATTGTACCCCATGTCTTTAAAATAATTTTTTTTTTTAAAAAAAAAGAAGACGACGATCCTTTCAGGGTCCATGTGAGAGAGAACTGAACCGAACAGGGTGTCCACTATAGAGATAGAACAAATTCAAAGTGCATTTTCCAGACAGATTGGATTTGTTATAACTTGTTATGGTCAGGGTAAGATCAGCCTCCAGGCGGGAAAAATCTTTATCTATCCATGAGTCTTACATGTACTTTGCCAGCTGGCTTCATGTATGGATCCGTTCTTTGTATTAAACCTGTGTGAACTCACTGAATATATAAAGTTCTCAGGGATGCTGCAACAAATTACTACAAACTTGGTGGCCTGCAAAAACAGAAATTTATTCTCTACAATATAGGAGACCCAAAGAGAGAAATCAAGGTATCAGCAGGGTTTGTTCCTTCTGGAGCCTCTGAGGGAGAATCCGTTCCCCCATGTCACTTTCCCAGCTTCTGCAGGCATTCTCTGGCTTTTTGGCTTGTGAAGACATCGCTCCAGTCTCTACCTCTGCCTTCACCTGGCCCTCTTCCCTGTGTGCCTCTATGTCTCAAAGTTCCCTCTTCTTTTATAAGGACATATCAATCAGATGTAGGGCCCATTCTAAGATCTCTTCTCCAGCTATTATTTACATCTGCAAAGACCCTATTTCCAGATAAGATTACATTCTCAGGTACCAGAGGAAATAACTTGGACATATCTTTTTGGGTAGACACAATTCAACCCGCTACCCTGAACTTTTTATTTTCCTGTGTGTAATGTGGGGATTGCATTAAATCAAATCAAACATGCACTGGATTCCATTCATAAACCAAAGTACTATATAAATAGTTATAACTATTTTTTAAATGATTATATCCATGTGAAGGGCAGATTTAACATAATCAACATGGCATTTTAGTCATGTTTCTTCACAAAGAAATTTTAATAATAACAACAATAAAAGGAGTTATAGCAGACTTGCACTTCTCTGATGTACCATAAATAAATAAAAATACATAAATAAATAAAAGATATAGAAAAGTAGGAGGGTGAGAGGAAGGACAATAATGAGAGGAGAAGAAGGAAGAAAGAGACAGAGTAAAGAATGGGAGAAAGAGGAAAGGGGGAATCCCTTTATGTATTATCTACGATTTTCTTGCCTTGTTCAAACTAAATCTTGATTTTTGAGTCTTAAAGAAATGCAGGCCCTAGGCAAAAATGTTTTTAAAAGTAGTTAATTCTCCGAAGCCCTGGGCTTTAAGGATATTGGTTGTGATAGACCTCACAATGCAGTGATGTGGACACCATCCTCCTCATTTTGCACCAAGAGTCACAGAAGTTAAACAACTTGCCCACGATCATGCAGTTGCCAAGAAAGGAGCAGACCTAGGATCTGAATCCAAGTTTGCCTGACCCATGGTGCAGCGTTGATCTATTACCAAAAAAAAAGCTTAACATGAAACTACTGTGTCGTATCACTATGTTTTATGCTTGTTCATTACTTAGGCATTCTTTCAATCATCCGGCAAACGTTTATTAGGTACCTGTTACAGGGCAGGAAACAGTTCAGAACAAATCTCTATTATCTTGAGGTTTACATTCTAGAGGGAAACAGGGAATAAGCCAATAAGTACACAAGTAGTTTCTGGTTTTACTATGGAGTTCATGGAACAGGGTGCTGTGATTGAATATGATTGGGGAAGGGGGAGCCCACCTTGGATAGGAGGTTGAAGAAGGCATCCTTAAGGAAATGACCTTTGAGTGTAGATACGGATATAATTGGAAAAGCTAACCATGAAAAGATATAGGGGAGGAACATCCCAAGCGGAAGAAAGAGCAAATGCAGAGACTTGAGGCATGAGCTTGCTGGAAATGTCTGAGGATGAGCAAGAGGGCCATGGAGACTGGGAGAGTGGACAGGGGGGAGGCGGAGATGAAGAAGGCTGGACCAGGCTGCATAATTCCCCATGGGTGAGATGATGGGAAGGAGAGGATGGCTTTCATTGCAAGTGCAATCCAAAGTCGTTAGAGGGTTTAGACTGGAGAGGGGCAGGACCCGTTGATAACTTTTAAAGGTTGTCCTGGCTCCTTCATAAGGGACCAACTCTGAAGCAGATAGACTCGAGGAGACCAGTGATGATGCCGCTGCTTCCCTCCAGAAGAGAGATGGGAGCAGCCAGATTAGGTGGGTGGTGATGGAGAGGGAAAGACGCCAATTGATCTGAGTATTCTTGATGGACTCAGATGTGATTAGTAATGGAAAGAGGAGAATCAAAAAGGACTCTGTTTTTTTGACTTGATTAAGTGTTCTGATGCTTCACACCAAGGAACTGAAGTCTACAGTGACTGGCTTTTGCTGTCAATATGAAGTGAGCACATCACCTCTCCATTTCTGTCATGCAGAGTTCTGAAACAATTCCTCTCCTGCCTCCTCTCTTCATAGGCTTCATTCCTCAAATGCATACATATGAGGGGGGACCCAAAAAAACCCCAGAATTGTCTTTTGGTGGTTGGGCCCCTTGTAGCACAGGTTTCCCCCAATAGGCAAATGTTCTAGGAACCCATCAGCATCAGTGGACCACTTAGCATTGTTGTGAGAGGTTGTGTTTGGCTTCAATGAAAGATTTTGGAGATTCTTTCAATGTGGTTAGCTCATTTCATGATGAGTGTACCTGTACACACCACGCTGAGTATTCAGCAGTTTTTGACCAACAACAGAATGACCCCCAGACCCCACCCTCCCTATTCACCTGATCTCACCCTGAACAACTTTTGTTTGTTTGTTAGTTTTCCCAAATGGTGGGGGGAGTCCTCAAAGGAAATTGTTTTGCTGATGTGGAAGAAGTGAAACAAAAAACAGCAGAAGCACTAAAAGGCATCCAAACTGACAAGTTCAAAAACTGTTTTGGCAGTGGAAAAAGCATCTCAGTAGGTGTATTGCATCAAACAGAGAGTACTTTGAAGGTGAGAAGTTTAAACATGTAAGAATAAATATACAATTTTTGTAAATAAATTCCATGGTTTCTGTCTCTCTCTCTCTCTCTCTCCTCTCCCTCTCTCTCTCTCACACACACACACACACACACACACACACACACCATGTGTATACCTGCCCATTTTTAATCCTCTGTTTCTGAGATATCTCCTCCAGTTATTTAGGGCTACAGAGTTTTAATCTTGATATTAGAATATTAGCTCTGGAAAGACCTTAAAGATCCCCATCGCTGACTCCCTCATTTTACAAGTGAAAAACTGAGAATCAAGACCAGAGAAATAGATTTGCTGTTCAAGGTCACTCAGTCACTTAGTGGCAAAAACAGGAACAGAGCAAAAAAGTCTCTTGATTCTCCATCAAATCCTCTTTCCTCTTAATCCAAGCTAACTTTTAAAATTCTCTTAACCTGATAGACTCTCTTCTTCAGCTGAGCTTTGTGATGAAGCGCTTGGCCCCCTCATTTGTCTCCTCTGTACCTACGCTGCCTTTCTGAATAAGGTCACAGACTGTGTCATCATTTGGCATCACACACAGTGCTGACTCTATTACCCAGAGATATTCAATACACTTAGGGGGTGGCTGATTGATTATGCTGTAGCTCTACATTTGCATACCTAACCCTCTCATACTTTTAAGTCTGCAATCTGAATCTTCATAGCATTCAGGCACACCCAGTTCTGGTCTGCTTTAAAGAAAAAGTTAAATCTTACTCATTTTATCTTTATTATTACAATGCTGTTAATATATCTGTTCAGTTTATCATAAAGGAATTTGCAGTTACTGTATTCTTTGATTTCTGTTACCATCTTCGCACACACTGGGCTAGCCTAGGGTCCTAGATCCTGCCTACTTGTTACTAAATTCTGAACATCTCATTGGTGATCGATGACCTAATCCTTTTAATAAGCCTTCCAAGAAGGCTTCTTTACCACCCACTCTCCCTTAGGAAGAAGGTAGGAATGCAGGTGGGGAGGGATGTGGACGTTGGGTTTAGAAACAAGTGAGTCTTGGCAGAAATGTGTTCACCAGCATTTTGGAAACCCAGTCAGGATGCCTCCTCCATTCATTCTCTCTGATGTAAAAAACTCCTGCTTTTTATCAGTTTGCATCTGACAGTATACTGCTTTTTGCCTGGTTCCTGGGAATACTTGAACAGCTCAAAGAATGCAGCCCTTGGGCTTCCAAGCACAGCCAGGGAGAAGAAATGCTGCTCACCAGACTTGTCTCAGTTTCAGCTCTGATTACCAGCCTCACACCAGACCACCTATGACTCCCTTTGAAACCAAAACCATAGGTCTATCTCTAACTTGTAGGTGATGTTATATATCTCCTGGCTATTACAGTCTCTATATGTCTTGTAATAAATGACTATTCACACACAAACTTCACCCCATGGATGGTTTCATCATAGTGTTTTAACTAGCTAGATATGTTTACAAATAGATCCACAATCCTATACACCTTAAGATCTTAGGAACTTAGCAAAGTTTCAGTCTTCTATTTATCTGTATGATATTTTGCAAAAAATATAATGTCCCCAAGCCTCAGTTTCTTCATCCACTATTTAAAGATTAAAAATATCTCCACATAGGGTTGCTGGGAGAAATAAAGGATTTGGCCCATATGAACCTTTTAGCATCATGCCTAATCCCTGAATCATGACTAGCTGCTCTTAGCCTTACCAATGCTATTGTTGTAAATTAATAAAATGTTCCTAGAACTTATGACAGTGATGGACAGAGTCAGAGCAAGGGTTCCTTCAGTGACTTTCTGATTTAGAGGAGGAAACAAAAGAAACTCTGGGAAAAGTTGGGAACTGTGTTGATGCTCCCCCACCCCACCCCGTGGGTGGCAAGACCAATTGAAAGGGCTAATTGAACAGCAACCCCAGATAACTTCAAGAG
>CAUYQG010206541.1:0-20766 GCA_963574415.1 Tarsius wallacei | reverse complement strand
TTGGAAGGCTGAGGCGGAAGGGTCGCCGGAGCCCAGCAGGTCGAGGCTGCGGTGGCCGGGAGCGGCCACTGCACTCCAGTCTGGGCAACAGAGTGAGACCCCAACTCAAAAAAAAAAAAAAAAAAAAAAAAAAAAAAAAAGAAATAAGAAAAATGTAAGATAGGGTATTAGTATTCTATTGCTACACAAAGTATTCTATAGATACACAAACCAGTGACTTAAAGCAACACAAATGTATTATCTTACTCTTCTGGAGACAGAAGTGTGAAATTGGTTTCACTGGACTGAAATCAAGGTGTTAGCTGGGTTGTGCTTCCTCCAAGGCATCTAAGCGAGAATCCATTTCCTTGCTTTCTCTGGCTTCTGGACACCTCCTGTATTCTTTGGCTTCTGGCTTCTTTCTCCACCTTCAAAGTGAGATGATCCAATTTCTGCTCCTCTCATCATATCTGTTCTTCATGCCCCTGATTCTCCTGCTTTTGTCTTGGAAGAATGCTTGTGATTATTTTGGTTCCATCTGGATAATCTGAAATCTCTCCATTTCCAGATCCTTTATTTAGTCATATACGCAGTCTCCTCTTTGGCATGCAAGGTAATGTATTGATAGGTCTGAGGATGAGAACGTGAACATCTTTGGAGGTCCATGATTTAGCCTATCACAGGTTGTAGTAAATGACATGCATGGAACTAATACTATTAATGTCATAAATAGCAGCTGACTTGCTACTTTGTGCAGTCATAAAAATTCCTTTCAGTAGGACTATTAAGTTGAGATCCACATGGTTTAAAAAAAGGCACATCTGGGAAGGTCAGGTAGGGTAGCACTCCAGGCAGAAGAAAGAGTTAGAAACAAATTTTTTTTGTGTGCCAGAAAAATATAGAAGGCCAGTGTGGCTGGTCCTTAGGGCCTAGGAGCAAAATGATATGGGAAGAAATGGGAGAGGTAGGTTGAAGATGGATTTTGTAGGGTTTAGCAAACTAGGGCAAGCAAGTAGATAAGTATCATTGTATCAGATACCTTCTCTAGCCACATTTCAAAGGAGACATGGTAGTCAATGATAAATAAGCTATAAAAATAGGGTTCAGGAAGTGTTAGGTAACCTAACGAAGCATAGTTACTGGAAATTAAAGCTGTTGGAGGTGTAGATTGAGACAGGTACGCTTCTTTTGTCTTGGCAGAGATGGTATAGCTACCCATTTTATGTAGTAGGCGAGTCTGTAGAATCTAGGCCAAGTCATCTGCAACAATTCACTGGTAGATCAGTTAAGGAAGAGAAAATGGACTTCAACACCCTGGTATTCTCAGTCTTCATCAAGAAGCAGCTTTGGAAAAACGTTCTACAGTGAGGCTAAATGAGGAGTGTGGTTATTTCTACTGAAGGAAAGGATACCCCATCAAATGGGTCCTACAAAAGTGAAAATTGTGTTATAGGGACACAACACCATGACTGAAGCCCAGGTTCATTTTTCGAAGACTCAATCCTTTCTAAAATGGCAGCTTGCATTTTTTTTGTTTTTTGTTTTTGGAAAATGGGAAATGATTTCAGACCCTGTCATCATCTTCTTTCTGCTATTCAGAGGACTTCCATGTGGGGACTGAATATAGTTAGAAATTGAGAAGGTAGTCATTCTTTACGGTTTAAGAAACATGTAATAAGAATCTTCTTTTAAAATAATTTAAAAAATAAGTGGGAGATACTTCCCAGTACCAAGGGGTGTGAAAGACATGCATAGTCTTGGCTCCCTATCACTCCTGTATTGTATAAATGATCTTCTTGAAATCCAAGTATCTAAATATTACACTACTAAATATACTAGTAAAACTCTCCTCTTCCACACTGTCTTTTATAGATAACAAGTATAGATTTCACTAAACTTTTAGTGTATAGCTGTAGTCTTCCTTTTTAACTCATATTCTGCCATTTTTCTGTCTGTCATCACTGTCTTTGTGGCTTACAACATTCTTGATCTCAACTCTAGAGATCTTTACTTTTCTCTCCTTGAGCCACTATGATCATGAAACATGTTTCTGTGGAACTATTTCATTATGAAATTTTAAACAGTAATGTATCACTGCAATCACCACTTTTATTTTTCCTGTCATATCATTTACTTAGTCCCTCCATATCCATTCTCCAGCCTTTTTAAGACTTCTTGTTTCCTTCTAATTTCCCCAATTAGACAGCACCTTCTTTGTATACTTTCTCTTCTCTTTTTTCCTGCACCATTGGATTTCCAATAGTCAAATGTCAATTACTTCAACTTAATTTTTTTTTTTTAGTGTTTCTGCTAAAATATTCTAGCAAAACTTCCACCTTGGTTAAATCTGTCTATAAAGTTGGTATTTCTATCAGTCAATGATTGCAGTTGAATTAATGCCATAGATAACTCAAGTACAATGACTTAACTAAATAAAAAGCTTATTGTTTCAATAACTCTATTACATAATGTTTTGAGCTTTTTCTATCTTTCTACTTCACTATTCTTTTCATTTGGCTTTAATCATCAAGGTCATACGCAGTTTGTCATCTTCAGCCTTACACCCAAAGAACAGTCAGGAAAAAAGAAAGGAAGAAACCAGAAGAAAAGTGGCAGTACCTCTATTAGGAAAGCAAATCTCTTTCAGAAATGACTCAGTAGAATTTTTGTCATGGGTCATAGCCAGTGTAAGCTCTAAGAGAGATTGTGTATGTGAATATATGTATATTTATTTGTATACATATATGTGTGTGCATATATGTATATATACATATATTTAACACATACATGTAAGCTGCTCAGAACAAAGTCACATTTTGCTAGAAAGGAGAAGGATGAGAATAAATAAATATTTGGGAGACCACTGTTGGTGTCTGTCACAGAATCATTACATATTAAGTTTTCTATGTTAACTTCACAAGTGATCCTTCTGTGTTGACCTAGTTACAGTATATGCCTCTTGGTATTAATCTAGGATAACATAATTCCATAGACGGGGTAGTTTAAAAAACAGAAATTAATTTTTTCACAATTCTGGAGACTGGAAGTCTAAGATCAAGGTGCTGGCAGGTTTGTTTTCTTCCCAGAGGCCTTTCTTCCTGGCTTGCTCATGGCCATCTTTTTGCTATGTCCTCACATGCCCTTCTCACTGTCCATGTTCATCATGTGTCTCTTCCTCTTGTTATAAGGACACCAGTCTTACTGAATTAGGACTCCACCCATAAGACCTCATTTGTCCTTAATTACTAAAAGGTCCTATCTCCAAGTATAGTAACATGGGGAAAGGGCTTCCACACATGATTTTTGGGAGGACACAATTCAGTCCTTCAGTCTTCCATTATACAAAGCTATGTGAAACCTTTACCTCTCTTCATCAATCAGCTACACACACTTCTTTCCTTACTCTGAAACAATGTTCTCTGCTCCTTCACTCTAATTCACAGAGGAAGTAGGGACTATCAGGTAAGAACTGCTTCAACTTCCTTCCTGTTCCTTTTTATCTGAAAACTTGCCTTCAACTGCTTTCACACGTCCATCGTCTCCTGCCCTTTAAAGTTGGCTGGGTGACAGCAACAGCAGCAGTTGATAATCTAATTTCAGAATTAAAACGAAGTATAGAATGAACAAGGTCTTCTGAGGTAGTAAAGCTAGAATGACATAAATAACTACAATTAGTTGTTTTCCCAAGATTCTTGATGACCTTTTTTCAGCAGAGAATAGAAATGTTAGCCTTTCCCTGATGAAGGGCGTTTTTTGTTACCATTTTCAAGATAATAATAATATATTATATATTTTCTATTTTTTGCATACATCTTTCTTTTGCATTTTATCAGGTATATGGTTGGCTATCAGTATATGAATTATATCACAATGACATCTAGTGACTGTAGAAATTTTTTTTTCATCTCCTAGAAGTACATCTTTAAGTATGGGAAAATCTTTCTAAGCTGGATATAAAGGGAGAAGGAACCATTATAAGCTAGTCATTTTCTTTCTCACCTGTATTGTTTTGGAGTCTTTTTTCCTCTTTCTTCCACTCTAAAGAGAAACAGAAAGGATGCAGAAAAAAACGACACTTTACCAAAAGTGACATATTGATGTTTAATGTGCAGAAATAAGAAGTTCGATACAAAAGTGTTGCTAAATGTTCAGTAGAATGGCTTTCAGGTAAGAAACTAAGTTTTACATCCATATATTCTAGACAGTTTCAATAAGTGAATCAGATCAAATTACCTTTTGTTTCTTTGCTTTACATAGAAAATAAACAATAAGAAAATGTTGGCAATGATGAAAGATGATATAGGTTGTGGGTGGTGGTGGTGGTGGTGGTAGTGGTGGGGAATGTAGCATTTTCCAAATAAGGAAACCTGGGCAGCATTAGAGCATAGAGCACTGCTATTAATATACGCAAAATGTATTGGAATACTTTTTTATCACCCTGAAGAAATATGTATTTAAGTTGTTAGCCTTAAATAACGAATACAATTAGGTTCTATATAAGAAAAGCACTTAAAAAAAAAGAAAAGAAAAGCATTTTAAAGCTATTGTGTGTTTAACTTTTGGAAGAAATTGTGTATTAAAAATTACCTTGGATTTTTTAATGTCTTTTTACTTTTTATGGTGTGATATATAATATACAGAACTTAGATTCTTAAATTACCATCATCTATTATATCAAAAACTTTGACCAAAAGGTTATGAAAATATTCTCCAAACTTTGATATACTTTTGGAACAAACATTTTATTTTTTGAGATTCTCTTCCTGAAGACCACACACATTCCTTAATTTATAATATTAAAACCATATTTGAGCGTATGGTTTTAGACCAGTAAGATGTTTTATTTAGCTAGTGTAATATACTAGACTGCTATTCATCCCCCTTCCCCCAACAGTGGAACTAAGGGATTTAGAGTGTCCTAGAAAAAGTCACTGGGTCCTTTCTCACAATTCTGAAATGTGTTTGAAGAATAGACTAGAGCTTGTGAGTATATGCACCTATGTGAACATAAAATAAATTGTGGAGAAGGGAATGAAGGCCACTCAGTCTCAATTCTGAGTTATCATTTTTGTGGTAATTCTTCACCCTGAGCTGAAAGAAAGACCATTGCCATCTGGAACATATCAATCTAGATCTGCACCACTGTTTGAGGTGTTGTGCTCATGTATTGAAGTTTTGAAGGCCGTCATTTTCCCATTCATTTTTTTTTTCCTTTGGATGATCATATGTTGGAGCATTTGACTGGATGGCACTTAAGACTTTGAAGGTCATACATTTGAGCTCTGCATCATCAGCAAAGACCAAGAGAGGAGTCATTATCAGAGTTTACAGCCCTTATGTAAGCCAGGATTCAAGAACCCGAATTATCCCTCCAAACCACATCCTAATCTCAATCCTTAGTACCTGCAGTATCTGAGATAGGAGTGTGAACAAATTATCCAGCTTCATATTTTTTTGTGTTCTGGATCTGTTTAATAATATCAAATATCCCAGAGAGGTTTTCAGGGATGTAAGACAATACATGCCCACACTTGAGAAGCCAGTGACAGTATCTAATATGGCTGTATTTTGAAACACTGCTTGATCAATTTCATGAACATCCTGGGCAGGGAGTTTTGTGGCTTATAAATATTGTCTAGTTCTCCTGCTATTCTTATAACATGTAGGATTCTTCTCACTCTTGGAGTGTTTTATCGAGGATAAAAGAAGAAAGATTTGCGGCAAAAAAAAAATCTTTCCAAAATTATCCCTCAAGAGTTAAAATTTGTATCCCCTAAATCCATAAAGATACAAAAATAAAATAAAAAGTAAAATTGTTTGGCAGTTAAAAAATGTTCTGGACTTCAACTGAGGCCCCATTTTTTTCCCCTTATATTACTTAGCTTCCTTGTTCCCTCTTCTTCTTTCTTCTCTCTCTCACTCCCTCTTTTTTTTTTTTTTTTTTTTTGAGTTGGAGTCTCACTATGTCACCCAGACTGGAGTGCAGTGGCCGCTCCCGGCTACCGCAGCCTCGACCTGCTGGGCTCCGGCGATCCTTCCGCCTCAGCCTTCCAAGTAGCTGGAACTACAGGCGCGCGCTCCCACGCCCGGCTAATTTTTTGATTTATTGTAGAGATGAGGTCTTGCTTGCCCAGGCGGGTCTTGAACCCGCGGGCTCAGGCAATCCACTCACCTCAGCCTCCCAAAGGCGCGGGATTACAGGCTGAGCCACCGAGCCCGGCACGGCTTCTTTATTTTTCTAAGTGATATTTTGTAGACTTTTTGTTTTCATTAGCTTTTTTTCTCCCTAGGTGTTAGATTTTTTATTTATTTTTTTGTTATATAATGTTATTTAAATTTAAATTTTATTTGCTTTTTGCTAATATATAGATATAAAAAAGATTTGGGGTACTGTAATAGTTTTGAATTCATGTATCAATTCTAACACTCATTCGTAGATTCTTTGAGACTTTTTACATATCTATCATGTCATTTGGAAAAATGATCATTTTAGTTTTTCCTTCCAATTGTTTTTTTATTGTTTTCTTGCCTTGCCTTATTGCAATAGCTAGGACTGTGATTAGAAGTGGTGACAGCAGACATCCATATCTTGTCCTCATTCTCAGAGGTAAAGCTTTCAATATTTTACCATTCCCTATAATGTTTGCAGTAGGATTCACAGATACTTTTTCACACAATAAGCTGTTCTCATCTATTTCTAGTATGGAAGCAATTTTTATCATGAATAAATTCTTAATTTAGTAAAATCATTTTCCTTCATCTACTGAGATGATTATATGATTTTTCTAATTTAATCTTTTGATGTAGTGAATTACATTGATTTTCAAATGTTAAATCAGTCTTGTATTACTAGAATAAACCTAATTTGATCTTGATATATTATCCTTTTTATATATCCTTGCACTTTGTTAATATTTACATAAGATTTTTACATCTTGAATCGTTACCTTGGGGTCTGTTTCTGGGAAAATGTACTGTAAGACAGAGAGTGTATAATTTGGGATGAATTCAGCTTCAAATCACACACAAAAAAACTCAGCCATGCTTAAACAAATAGTGGTGACTTTTCTTAAATAACAAAAATTAGAGTGCTTAAAGTTGACGGGATTGGACCTAATTTCTTTATTTTTCTGTCTCATTGTTATTATTTCCTTTTTATCTTTATGGTTAACACCTCGTGCCCTGACTTTGAACCTCACACACTCAAACTAGAGTTTCCAAGGAAGAAAGAGGCAGTGGTAAGTGAGGTTATTGACATATCTACATATTGTGGAAGGGAAACTTCAGAGCATGTGTCCTATTATGTCTTTTTGGCCAGAACCCTGTTGCACACAGATTCCCAGAGCAATCACTGGCAGAGGAGTGTGGAATTCCTGTGACTAGATTAAACCACTTCTGATTCGACCCCTATGGTCAGAGAGTGACCCATTTTCCTGTGAAATCAAGGAATCCATGCCTGTTACAAAATCTGTGTTCTATTACCTGGGACAAATGAGGGGGATCATGACTTCTATGAATAACTCAAGAAAGAATACTTTTTATGTCTGTCACTTATGGCTAGAGATGCAAAATTTTTTACTCAAATTTTAGCAGGCTGGATACAGAAACTAAAAATCATCATGATGTAGTTGAGTTTATCTCAGAAAAATGTCAGGCAATTTTGAAACAGAAGACTAATACAAAGCCATAGAAATGGAACAGAATTGAGTGCTCAAAAACAAGTTCATGTTTACATGGGAACTTGGTATTGGATAGAAATGGGCCTAATGGAAAAGGATTGCTTCTTTATTAGATGATATTGGGAAAACAGGCCACTCTATGGAGAAAAAGAATGTTAGTTCTCAAATTTACAATTCAAATTAATTATAGACCCCACCTCTATTCACCCGATTTTGCCCTGAGCAACTTTTTATTGTTTCTCATATGAGAAATGCCCTCAAAGGGAACGTTTTTGCAGATGAAAGAGATGAAACAAAAAATGACTGAAGCACTTAAAAGGAATCAAAATTGATGAGTTCAAAAACTGCTTGAGCAGTGGGAAAAAGTATCTCGATAGGTGTATTGTATTAAACGGTAAAAAAGTAAAATTATCAAGTGAATAAAAATACATAAAAATACATCTGAAAATTTCTCTGTGAGTCTGACTTGTGGAAGTCCTGAATATAGGATCCTAAAAGTATGCCATAAGATAAAAAGTGATGAATTTCACTACAAAAAAATATAAATTTTTGTTCTTTGATGAGCACCATCAATAAAGTCAGTCAACAGGGAGCAGGTTGAGAGAAGTTATTTGAGAAGTCAAAAACTGATAAGGAATTGATATTCAAAATACAAAAAAAAAAAAAAAAGAAAAGAGAAATAATAGTGAACCAACACAGAAACAGGCAAAGCAGAGACTATAGATTCAAAAGAGTAGTCTGGAGAGTTATCTGAAGAAACTTAATTTGGTACACATTGGTCCCATGATGCAACCATTCCGTGCCTCTGGAACTTGTGTTCTGGTCCTAATGAGGTATATGTAAGAATATTTGATCAAGCAGTATCGATAGAAAAGAGCATTGTAGACAACCTATATATTTGTATTTGGGAAACTAGATGGGTATAATTTGGGAATACTCAGAGAGATAACAAAAATGTATTAGGAGACAGAGTTATGCATATATGAGACGGGACCCCCCCCAAACGGAATATTTTTCAGGGGGTGGGCCCCTTGTATTACAGGCTTCCCCCATTAGGTAAGTACTTTAGGAATCCATCAGCATCAGGGTACCAGCTAGCATTGTTGTGAGAGGCTGCATTTTGCTTCAGTGAATTTTTGGGGGGAGATTCTTTCAACATGTTTGCTCATTTCATGATGGGTGATTTACAAGTGCACCTCCCCACATCACACTAAGTGTTCAACAGTTTTTGGCCAAAAATACATGACCCCTCTAACCTACCCTTTCTATTCACCCGATTTTGCCCCAAACAATTTTTAATTTTTTTCCATGTGAGAAATGCCCTCTAAAGGAAACATTTTGCAGATGTGAAGAGGTGAAACAAAACTGGCAGAAGCACTAAAAGGTGTCAAACTGATGAGTTTAAAAACCGTTTTGAGCTGTGGAAAAGAGCATCTTGAAGGTGTATTATATTAAATGGAGAGTACTTTGAAGGTGACTGGTATTCAAACATGTAAGAATAAATACACAATTTTTATTAAACGAATTCGGGCTTTTTTTTAGGTAACCCCTTGTATGTCTCTCAAGCATAGTGTTGAGAGAAAACAGTAAGATAACAAGGCTTATGCCATTATTTACTTCGGCAAATTTAAAGCATAAACATACAACAAAAGAGTGCTATATTTCAAATATATCTACATATCCAAGAAAGCTGCTAAATGCATCCTAGTGATTTTCTAAAGGTGGAGGAAAAGACTGGAAGGGTAGATTGAGACAGAAGGAAAAATACAATAAATAGAGGAGTCTTACATGGATAGTTGATGACTGTGTTATGAACTTTGGAATATGAGGGACTCGTTTTTTGTATTTTAGGTTATATATTTACTAGCTAGGTTGTATTATGATTCTACCTTGCATACCAATCCCTAGTTAAGCATGGACACTATTTTCAATATTTGCTTCGAAGAACTAAAGCTTAAGGGAGAGACTTTCCTGTTATTGTTTAATTTGTAAGAGTCATTATTTGCCAATATAAGTCCTATCGCCACTGTAAACAAATGAGTATCTTCTTCTAAAATCGTGATTTGGAATTATTGATAAGAATATCTTGTCTCTTTCCATTATATCTCAAAAGACTTTGTTTCTGGAAAAACCACAACCGATTTTATCTGTTGTTTACTCTATTAATGTAAGTTCCATTTTACTCTCTACTTCCTCTTTTATATCAACAACTGTAAAAATTTAAAAACTTTTCTGGGCTATATTAGTCAGGGTTCTCTAGAGAATTAGAGTGTGTGTGTTGTGTGGTGTGTGTATATGTATCATTAGTAAATATATTCTATGTTTTATATATAGTCTAGAATAAGATTTATTATAAAGTATAGGCACACGTGTTTGTGGAGACTGAGAAGTCCCATGATCTGCCATCTATAAGCTGGAGCCCCAGGAAAACCAGGGGTAAAGTTTGAAGGCCTGAGAGCTGGAAAGCCAGTAGTGCAGATTCCAGTCTGAGTCTGAAGGTCTGAAAGCCAGGAGCACTGAGGGCAGAAAAACCAATGTCCCAGCTCAAGCAGACAGGCAGAAGGATAGCAAGTCCAACTTTTGTCTATCTTTCTGTTCTATTCAGGCCCTCAGTGGATTGAATGACGCCACCCACGTTAAAGAGGGCTATCTACTTTATTCAGTCCACCAATTAAAATGCGAATCTCTTCCAGAAACATCTCTACAGACATGCCCAGAAATAATGTTTAACCAGATAGCTGAGCATTTGGTGGTCCAGTCAAGTTGCCACATATAATTATTACATGGACTAATGATCAGGTCTTCACTATTTTTTACATTTCTCACGAGAGTGAAATTGGGTAGAAATTTGGAAGAATTACACTTTGATCTGAAGACATTTTTTAAATGATTGGCTGGTGAATTTAAGCTGTGGCTCAAAAGTGACCACACCTTGTAGAAAGTTTGAAATTCATTCTGAGGCAAAGGAGTGAGGAGCCTTTTCCCACCCCCACCACCTCAGGACAGGATCTCACCCTGTTGCCCATGTTGGAATGCAGTGGTGTGATTGTAGCTCAATGCAACCTTGAACTCCAGGGCTCAAGCGATCCTCCTACCTCAGCCTTCTGAGTAGCTGGGACTATAGGTGCACATCACCATGCCTGACTAATTTTTAAATTTTTTGTAGAGACTATATTGCCCAGGCTGGTCTCAAACTCTTGGCCTTAAGCCATCCTTCTTCCTTCGCCTCCCAACTGGATTTACAGGCATAAGCCAACACATCTAGCCTGAGAAGAGTTTTCACATAAACTCTCCTTTTGAATTATTAGATATATTTTTCCCTGACATTTATATAAGTCACATTGATTCTCTTCTTGATGGAATTCTGATTTGTGTTTATTTATTGATTGCTTATTATGTGACAAAACATGCATTTTTTAAATTAACCACGGATAAGTATGCCTGACCTGAGAAAGTCACTAAGATTCTAACCAATTAACCAATGCCGACTGGGATATTGCTACTCAAAATGTTGTCTGAGTGACCAGCATCACCTGGGAACTTTACAGACATGCAGAAACTCAGACCCAATCATAGACCTAGTGAATCAAAACTTACATTATAACAAGATCCCCAGGTGATCACTGTGCACAGTGAAGATAGAGAAACACTGGGAATCCACACTGGAAACCCTGGCATTGGAACAGTAATGCCAGCTTCAAAGAGAGCTGCTTTTAAATTAAATCTATTTTTACATGGTTGTGCTTGAGTTGCTGATTAATTCTATCATTCATTCATTCATTCATCCATTCAAAAAACATTTTGTGAATGCTTATTATATTTTGGGCTTTACACTGGGTGTACACAAAAGCAAACAGGACATGCTAAGGAATTGCTGTGTTTTGAATACAAAAATAGATGCAGAAAGAAGCACAGAAGCTGGAGTGAAATATGCTTCTGGTCCTCTGGGAAAAGTTCCCAGCTCAGCAGACAATGGCAACACAAGTTATGAAGACAACCATCCAGAACATGTTCAGCGAATGCGCCCTGCAAGCTCTCAGCAAAGCAAGCAGGCACTGCTTGGCTGGGGAGAGCGGTTTCTGGGCTCCCTGCTAGGCCTGGGCAAGCTACAGCTCTCCAACTCAGAGCTGACAGCTGGCAGCTTCCTGGATGTCCTGATGGGCAAAGAGCAGTAGGATGGAATACGGATGACAGGGCTAGGCAGGGTGGGTCCAAAATGCTGTGTCTGCTATAAACCTGTGTGCTCTGACATAAGTGCTTTGAGCAAAGGTTTTCACGATTGTGAAGTAATAGAAATGATTGAGTGGATTGTAATTCTGAACACTGAAAAAACAATGCAGCCAAGCCTATTCCCAAGGGAAGGCAGAACAAGGAAATGCCACAGGCAAGTTCTTTTATATTAAGTTTTATGCCCCACTAAAATCATGTTGCATTCGAATTTTTTAAATAATGAGAGTATTGATTTCATAATTCATGCTTCAGGACTTAGAGATGAAGAATATCTGATAGCCAGTCTTTTTTTTTTGTGTGTGAATTAACTAGGGAATCAGTGATTCGAATCCAGGAAGAGGATATGGTTAATGTCTAATATAGAAAAACAACCATCTATTTCATGGCCAAACACCTCATTCTTTTTTTTTTTTTTGCTGGAGTCTCACTCTGTCACACAGGTTGGCGTGCCATGGCACACTCATGGCCACCCCAGCATCGATCTGCTGGGCTCCAGCAATCCTTCTGCCTCAGCCTTCCAAGTAGCTGGAACTACAGGCACGTGCTACCATGCCTGGCTAATTTTTATTTTTTATTGTGAGACAAGGTCTTGCCAAGTCGCCCGAGCTGGTCTCAAACTGGTGGGCTCAGGCAATCCACTCACTTTGGCCTCCCAAAGTGCTGGGCTTACAGACTGAGCCACCCAGCCTGGCCTTTTTCCTATTCTTTGTTTTCGTGGAGTTGGAAAATTTAAAACTAAGACAAGGAAAGCAAACTTTAGCTAAGGGAAGAGAATCTTAGCTTTGGTGAGATAAATTTTCTTCTTCCTTTCCTGCCCATGTTGCAAACAGCAGTCATTAGTATCTGTCTTTATAGTATCTGGCTGTCAAATGGATGAGACAGAAGACATTTAAGTGACTCGTTAGTTATTGAGGATGATTTGTGGAATACTGCTTGATTATAGATATAGCTTTATCATATCTTTATCATATATAATTTTGCTCATCCTTGGGCAAGTTATTTAATACTTGTAAGCTTTAGATTCCTTACCTGTAAAATGAAGATAATTAGACTACACCAATATTACAGCAAATCACGTTCATTACATTTACTTAAGGTAGTGACTGGCCCATGGTGAGCACTCAATAAATTTTAGCTCTGAAATTAGGGTTAACATTTATATAAGAAAGGACTCAAAAAAACCTGGAATTATTTTTTTGGAGGGCAGGCCCCTTGCAGTACAGGCTTCCCCTGCTAGGTAAGTATTCTAGGAGCCCATCCAGTGTACCAGCTAGCATTGCTGTGAGAGACTGCATTTAGTTTCAGTTAAATATGTATATTTTTAGATTCTTTCAACATGTTTGCCCGTTTTATGACGGGTGATTTACGAGTGCAACCTGCCCACACAGTGCTGAGTGTACAGCAGTTTTTGAGCGAAAACGATATGACTCTTGTGTGCCACCCTCCCTATTCACCCAATCTCATCCTGAGTGAATTTTTTTTTTGTTTCCTCAGATGAAAAAACTCCTCAAAGGAAAACATTTTGCCAATGTGGAAGAAGTGAAACAGAAAACGACAGAAGCACTAAAAGGCATGAAAACTGATGAATTCAAACACTGTTTTGAACAGTGGAAAAAGCATCTCAATAGGTGTATTGCATCAAATGAGTACTTTGAAGGTGACTCAAGTTTAAACACGTAAGAATAAATACACAATTTTTAAATAAGTAAATTCTACTTTTTTGGTTCTCCTCATATGTAACAGTTGATGTGTTTTTAAGGTAATCCTATTTTATTTAATTATAATTTTCTGTAACTACATTTTGTCTTTGAGCTTCCCAGTCTTTTTTGGTCAACTTATTCTTTTTTTCTTATTCCAGTTTTTCAGTCTAATAAGCGACTTTCAACTACATAAAATATTATTACAGTCACTGACCAATTTTCTAGTTACTTTTATGTATTTTCTCAGCTTTTCATGTGTTCTTTATGTCCCCCTTTGTTCCTTTTCCACCACTTAGGAGTAATCTATTTTCACAGGACAGTTTATGTATTATTCTAGCATCAGTAAAGTAATAGATGGTCTTGTTGGCCTCTACTTGAGGATTCTTGTCTTACTTGGACTTTGGGCATCAGTCTGTCAATGTGGTACCTGCAGTGATGTTACTTGATGCACCTGTTCCCTGAACATGCTAAGCTGGCATCCACTGAGGTGTAGTGGCATGTTGACATTTGACTTTTGCTTCAGTCACAAAATCTCTGAACTTTGCTGTTATCTCTTTTGATTGCAGATGTTTTCCCAATGATCCCCTCCCATAGTACCTCTGCCTCCCTAGTTGTTGGTGATGGTGTGTATGATGTAAAGAAGGTAGAGGGTACTAAGAACTCCTGAGTGGGCTTTCTTATCACTCCAGAGTGGAACCCTACATAATTATCCTGATACCCACTTGCCCTCAGCTATTGCCGCTCCAATTCTGTCACGTTGAATGCAGCACCACGCTGAATGTGGGACGTTGCAGTCTCCCCAGGTTAGGAAAGGAGGGCACCAGCCCTGCTATTTCTCAAGTCAGGCCTGAGCCATGTGGTTGTCTCCCTTCTTATTTTTTCTTCCCTTTTTATTTTTTTTTTTCTGAGCAGTGGGTCAAGAACCTTAAGTCTGGACACTTTTTTCCTTGCCTTCTGCTCAGTCCTCCTCCTCTGACTCCAGGAAAGGCTTACTGTGTCCTGTGTGGCAGGAATTTCTTTATATCATACCCATATCCTAGTCTATGGTTCATTGTAAAAATTCTATGCTACAGTTGTTCATGCTTAGATCTTGAGATATGAAGCTTTGAGTTTCTTAGAAAATTTTTTTTCCCCCTTAGTTTGTCTGACTGTTGCGAATCAAAGAAAGAATAGAAGGAAAAAATGTGTGAAGAAGGGGAAGTGTTGTAGAATCTAGTTTAAACACAAAGTAATTAGGTAGCTATAAAATAGTTAGAAGGTCAGGACCAAGCTTGTGTCTGAGCTTCCAGGAATAAATCAGAGCAATACCAAGACTGCTCTTCAAGGTAGCTGATACCTCCACCACTACGGGGAAACTGCCACGTGAATGCTTGTCCCAGGACGATATCACCTCAGACATGATTTGTGCCATGGGATGCATGCATGCTTTGATCTTGCTTCTTGGATGTCATCATGCTAGAAAACAGACTCCGGATCCTTGATTACCACTGTAACAGAGCAATGAAAACCTTCTGTGACCTTGCCTGTCATCATAAAGCCGCAACACAAGCCCAGGCTCTGCCCCTGGTATCCCTCCCGAATCACATGTGGGTGTATCTACCTGGTGGAGATCAGGTCATGGATGGAGCCTAAGCTATTCCAGAGCCTGGGGATCCCTTATCTTTCCCACTTAACTTGCCTGACAGTAGCAAATCAAAGAAAGAATAGAAGAAAAAAGGTGTGAAGAGGGGAAATGTTTTAGAAGCTAATTTAAACACAAAGTAATTAGGTTACAAAATAGTTGGAAGGCCAAGGTCAAGCTAATACTCTGTGGGGTATATTCCAAGAAGGTTGGGCTAGAGTTGGGAGAGAAACTCCATAATAATTACTACTGGGTGGAAGGTTGAAATGTCTATACACACAGTATGGTGGGGTGGAATTCTTGTTGGAGGTTGAGGATGTAGGAAAGAGTAATGCTTTTGAATGCAGCTGCCACTTGCTGTCTTTTTAGATTTTTTTCCCCTAAAAGGTAGCACTTCTATAAATATTCATGAATATAACTTCTTCTTTGGACTACTGCAGGAACAAATCTTATTCAAAGTCAAATAGTGGAGATGACCTGGACCCCAATGAATAACTTTTACATTTATTTGCCTCAAACAGATGTCGATTAAGCAAAGTTTGATTCCATGAACATTTATGGAACATGTATTTAAGGCACTCTGGTTGGTAATGAGGGGATTTACATTTCTTCAATTATTCTTATCAAGCCATTAGATTCTGCAGTTGGATAAGAAACTTAGGGTAAAGAAACTATTTACTTATCTAAATTGCAGGAAGTAGGAGAAGAAATAATACTCTAAGCAAATAGCATGTGTATGAGAGCGAACATGAGAGGTTTGGCAGATTAGAGAACAGGCATTGCTGCTGTTCCAAGTTTCCATTGTTGAGCTTGTGCTGTGTGAACTCCTTGGTGATAACTATTGAAGTCGCCCCCACAATGACCCACATCAGAAAGAGAAGATCTTTTCATTCTCTACCATCTGACTCACGGAATTGGAATTTTATTACCTTATTTGTGGCTCTCCTTCTCTGCCAGGGAAGAGTCAGCCAAGTTCTTTTGGACTGTTCACATACATCGAAATCACCTGTTTTCCAGCACTCAGGAATAGCACCCTTTTGCTTCCCCAAACACTGGCCCTCTAATATATTTGCTTCATACCATGATCTCTCTTTGAGGAGGAAAGACCTTATTTGATTTTCTGAATGAAATGATTGGGTTGCTCCTTGCATCTTGGCATGCAGAGGCATATATTCTAATATTGATATATCCAGTTCCTTGGAAAGCAGCCATTGTGCCATCTTGGACCTATCTGATTCCAGTTCTATTAGTTCAGTTTTGTTACACTTTCTTTGTTCATCATCACTATGTGGGAAACAGAGCTGGCAGTGGTGCTGTTCAGTGAGGGAAGAATCAGAGACTCTATATAGAATAGCTTTTCAGATTTATTTGGTCTTAAATGTTCGTGTGACACTATTTTAGAGGCACAACTTGTAGTTTTCAACAGACAATCCCGTTATCCTGTGCCTGAGGCCCACTTTCCTCATAAATGAATGCCCTTCAGAGAATCTGACATCCGATGTCTCACTGATGTAGGGTTTTGCAACCTTCTATCTTCTTGATTTGTCACGTGGGTTAGTTTTGTGTTGGGAAATTCCCCAGAAGACAAAGTTCTACCATATAGAGGGAATTCTCTGGCTTCACAAACTCATACTAATCACGTGTTCTGATAATTCTGGGATTGACTAAAAATTTTTTTTGTTTCACACTTTTTACTTGCTCCTTGTGGTGTTGCTTTTCTGATGCTTGTATTTGATATCAGTGCCACACAATTTGGGGCCAAATCTGGCAAAGTCAAAATAAGTAAAAAATTGGAGTTATGATCTTGGTAATTTAGGCGGTGGAAAAATTGCTTTAACCTTTTAAAATAAACAGTTGGTTTCAAGGGTATGTGATTATTTTGGGTGAGTTTTGTATGTTGCTTTTTGTCTCTTTTACTTAAGAATCTCCATTTTAGGGGTTGACTTACATTCATCTTGACTTTCTGGTATTGTGCACATACCTAGAAACCCTTAATAGAATAAAATTCTAAGGCATAGGATGAAATGAGGTGTTGGAAGTTGTGGGCTAGAATAGCAGACTGAGTAATATATAATCGGAATTCAGAGTATCTATTAATCTCCAAGCAGAAATAGAACTACTCAGCATATGCATGAATGCATGAATTCAGTTTTCAGTACCTTAATGGATTTAATGTGATCTGGGTAAAAAATTTTTGCTTGGAGCCTTGATTTTTTCCACTGAAGATACTGATATACTCTGCGTTATGACATGAATATTCTGAGGACTGGTTCTTGAGTGATATTTTACCTACCTTGCCTCCACAATTTGCATTACAGCTGAAAACCAGATATAGCTAAGAGTTTGATAAACAACTAAAATTAAGTAACAGCACCTTGCACATTTCATAGGAACATCTTTCAGAGTCTCCTGTGAGGGCTGTACACCAACACTTATAATAACATGGCTTCTGTCTTCTAAGCTATGATCCATCCATTAGGAGGCATAGATTTCTAGGAGGTAAAGGAACTCCTGCATTCAGATACGTTGACCACAAGACTTATAACAAGTGAAGCATGCAATGTGAGAACTGTAGGAGAGGAAAGGTACAAGAACAAGGTAAAAAGTAAATACAAACCTAATAGGTATATGTACCTGGGCTGATTTGAATTTCTCACAAGTCTTGAGGGTACTGCTCCATTCTTGCCTGTAGGTTACAGAAATTGGTGTGCATTGTGATAGTCTTGAATCCACCAAAAGATGACATGTTATGTTTGATGTATTTTGACTTAGAACATAAAATTCATTTTTGAAAGTTTGTTAATGCATTAAATACACTGCACCACAAGTTTTGTCAATACATCACACAAGTAAAAAATGATAACCTCTTGATGCATAAAGGGTTATACTCTCTATTAGCTGTAAACTTGGGACTCTGAACAACTCTTTCTCCTTGATAGGAGATTGGAGGCTGTAACTGTGGGTGGAATTTGACCTACAGATGTGTGGATTCAGTGGACGGAAGCTCTGTGTGTGTCCTGCAATCATAGCTCTAGCCCAGATTTGTGCCAATGGAGAGAGAAGACAGTTTTACGTCACACCTGAAAAAAAGGAGTTTTCCATGTAGTCACAAATAGTTCAACAAAAATCAGACTCTTCACTCTCAATTCATTTTCTCATTTGATTAGCTAGAACTTAATTTTATGTAAAAGCTAAGAAGAGTTATTAGATTTTTACTTTCTATTTTTTTGAAGTCACTTACTCAACGCTAAAACAGCCGTGTCTTCTTTAGTATAAAATGGGTGGAAAATAGCAAAAACAATTGAAAGAGTATATATTTGAAACTATTCAAAGTCTGTTTTTGTTTTTAATTGCTTTTAAAGATTAGGGAGGAGTAGAGCATGAACAAAATTCAGAATTAAAAAAATTCAGATCTTTAATTCAGCCGATGTGAAAGAAACATAATACCCAGAAGTGTTTGACCTTTGTCTGGGTTTGTTCTCTTTGACCAAAGATGCAGTGTGGGGAGAATGGGAGAGTCAAGAATTGGAGATGGACAGGTCCAGCCAGCCAACTGCAATGAACCCGCCATGCAAATCAATGGAGAGGAAGATGGTGTGGCTTATTCTCGTACCTGTTTGCAATAAAAAAAGTGGACTGATTGTTAAAACATTTTATTTAAAAATACAACTTGTAAGAACTAAAGAGTATTTTAGTCTTGTCAAGTATGTGCCACAAAGTCTTCCCAAGTCAGTGCTTTCATGTCCCCAAGAGAGAAATATCTGCTGTCAGGGGCCTCAGAACTTCTGGCCCTCTCCTCTTCTTTCCAGATTGATCTATTCCCCACTGAGTTAGCTGCTGCCTTCATGTTCTCTCCACACTTTGTAATTGAATGCATTCTCAGAAAAAGAACTGGGAATTACTTATGCTAAAAGCTAAACCTAAATAAACGAAGAGAAATCCAGTCATCAGCAATGAGGTGAAAGGTGGATTTTCTAACAATCTCATCTTTGCTTATATGATGCAGATTCATAAAGACCAAGGGTTTCCAAAGTAGGGGAAGAGGATGTGAGCATTTCAGGCAATACTCAAGATAATCCATATTAGAAACACACACACACACACACACACACACACACAAACACACACACACACATGCAGTGTACCTACACAAACAAACTCCTATTTTAAATTTACATTTCTGGGTATGATTTTATAATGTCCATAAAATATATTAGCATTTTGCATGTGCATATAATAAATCAACACATATGGGGGTCATAATCAAAAATTGTTTTTTCTGATCAGACCATAGTGTCAAATATTTGGGAGATTATTTATCTAGATGATAATCTGTACACTTGCCCACAAAGCTATCTATGTTTTCCAAATATTTGTATAGTACTTAATAAAAATATTTTTTATTGCTTCTCCTTTTGATGTCTCTATTCTCATACTCTGTCATGGTCAAATGTGTCCTATGTCAGACAGGTTCTGAGATTTTGGCCTTTGGAGACTTCCTGTACTTTAAAATTTTTTTACGTTGCAGTTATGCCTTTAAGAAGATGTTAGTTATAGTTCCAGAAGATTTTAAAAATATTATCTATTTAAAAATATATAGTTCCAAAAATGGAGTATATTTCAATTGGTGGAAATGTTTTCTCATTAATTTTCTATTGTTTTAGTGTATAGCTGAATGAATCCTTCCTTTTTACTATTTTTTATTTATTCATAATTATTATTGTCTATTCATTTTCCAGAAAAGTTAGTAATAGTTTTGTCAAATTCAAAAAGAAATTGCCATCGAGAACTTCATTTTGTGTGCATTAGTATTTTAATTAGCACACATTTTCAGGAGATGTACTTCAGCCATTTCTCCCTACTCCCACTCAGGGGTCTACTCCATTTCACATAGATAAAAATCTCAGAACCATCGTTGCCTCCAGGTCTAGAACACATATTTATAAGATGAAATTATTATGAACATTTTCAAGTGGATGGAAAAGTCGAACAGACTTCAAGGTAAACACTTGTAGGTGCACTCCTTGTCTCTTTCTTTACAGAATACTTGTTTTATTGCATAGCCATCAATTCTTTAATCAATTCATCAATCCATACCTTATTTTTTGATGCATTTTCAGGTAAATTACAGATATCTATGTACTTTCCTATAAAAACGTTAGCATCTATTTCATGAACCAGAATTCAATATTTCTTTATGGCTTCTCTACTTTGAATTGAAATTTAGAAATAATTAAATGTCCAAATACTAAGTGGCATATTTACTGAGATTTGAAAATGTGTACTTAAACCTCTATCAAAACATTGAACATTGCCACCACCCCATACATTTCTCTCATACTAGAGGGCGCTGTTTTTATAGGTCTGATTTGCAGAGTTGTAGTATCCAATGTGATTCTGTTGATAAGAAATACTTTTGGGGATTGCGGTCAAGATGGCGGCAACACAGGCGGAACTGTGAGATTCTCCGAATGTGAGTTCCCCAAAAAGTCTCTTGCCCTCCTTCCCCTACCCCACTGCCCACAGCTAGACGCATTGGTCCGAGGCTCAGGGACCC
>CAUYQG010206540.1:0-10764 GCA_963574415.1 Tarsius wallacei | reverse complement strand
GCGCTACCACGCCCGGCTAATTTTTTTGATTTATTGTAGAGATGAGGTTTCGCCTGCCCAGGCAGGTCTCGAACCCGTGGGCTCAGGCAATCCACTCACCTCAGCCTCCCAAGGCGCGGGATTACAGGCTGAGCCACTGAGCCCGGCGTAACTGGCTTCTTGATTAAACTCTCTCCCAATGAAAGGTATAATTATTGGACTACAGAAAAAACTTCAAAAGCTTGCAAAATGTTTCCCCTTTCAACCAATATTGGCACAGCATTTGGCTTCTCTACTATTCACATAAGGCTCAAAAACTCCTTTTGGGTTGGCAGGTGGCTTTCCTATGGTGTGCAGTTCATCTACTCTTTACAGAGGTTAGGGATGTCCTTTAACTCAAGGCTATGGACGCTGCTTCTTTTACCTGCCAAGTTGCTATTCTCTACAATTTGCTGCAAGAAGCACTCACCTTCCTAACTGGAAAGAGAAAGACCCATCTCTCTGCTACAGGAGCCTGAAGCTATGTCACAGAGCCATGCTAAATTCCAAGCCTGGGCTACACGTGCACACATGTGCTTCCTGAATGAGTTTGGGGAAGCTGTGACCTACTGCCCCTCCATTCAGAGAAACTCTCTGAATGGCACAGCTCCCCCTTTAATAAGACCTCCTCATTCCACCCTTTCCACACTTGCAGTGATCCTGCCAATCAAATTGCAAAGCTGAGTGACAGGCTGAAACCTCAAAGGAAACCCAGCATTTAGTTTAAAAACTTCTCAAGGTCGGGAGGGAGTGTTCTTGAGCCCCGCTATAGACAGTAACAAAGCCTACGAGACAGCAGCAGCTGCAAATGCCATCCATCATCATGCAAAGATAAAGAGCTTCTAACTCCAACCACAGAGCGTGTGCATATATCCAGGGCTGTCCCGACACTCTGATTGATGGCCACCCCTTTTAATTAGCTCCTCTTGTCTCTGGAGGTTTCCAAAGAACAGATCACTCACTCCCACCTCCCCCTCCCTGCCACTATTTGCCTTCCTGGGTAGAACAGGCAGTGGGCCCCACCAGTCTCTTACTCCGTGCCCACCCACCACCATGTGATCCTCCACTCCCGGCATGAAGACACCACACTGACCTTTCGTAGAAGGAAGCAGATGCGCTCGATGTTCCTTAGCCGTTCCCTCTATCAGGATGCACAAGAAAGAAAGGAGAGGGGAGATCAGATCTGCTGAATGAGCATGAAAAGCCCTGGCAGCAGCCCCAGCAGAGGAGGCAGAACCCACTAGAGACCCCTCCTGGGCACACAGTCAGCATGCTCCCATCAAGTGGTTTTCCTAACAGAGTTTCTGGCTTTCTTCCGTCTACCTTGTCAGAGACATTTGCTCTTAACAGAACTCTCCCAGCAAGCAGCATGGGCTCAACTGCCTTCAGCTCTGTATAGGCTTCTGTTCTTTTTTCTACAGCAAAATCTCTCTCAGTCTCCATGTACACAGAAGATGGTCAAACTGAAGAATGGGCATCTCGTGTTCACTGAATGTCTTAAAGCCTGTGGCCAGCTCTCCCGGGGGGCGGGGGACTTCCCACTTGGGTCTCAAAACGATATGTGCTCTCATTAGTGTCTAGGTAAACAAGTTCTCCGCCTGTTGGCTTTATTTTTCTAGAGTGAGTGTACTTGGAGGAGGAAATTTCCCCACTAAATTAGACACCAATAGTGCCCCCGGGTTAAGGCTTTTCAAGAAGTCCAAGTCCATCTCCGAGGTCTGGCCCGCTGCCAAGGGAAGATGCCCCAGGCCAGGCAGGCGATGATGCTCACATCGCACACTAAATGCTGTTGCCTCCCTTTTCCTTCAGTGACTTTAACGATTTCCTAAGCCACACTGAACACAGCTGTGGCATCTCCCGGTGCTTCATTACCAAGGCAATTTGGTTGCTGTAGATGTGATGGTAATGAGATTCCTCGTGGATCCGGAGAGGACAGGTGGCTGGGACACTTCATTTCCCTAATTAAATCATAAATATAGTGATTCCTGTGCATGCTGTAAGCCCAGAGGAAGGAGTCCACATCAGGACAAATTAGTATCCGTGTGGCTAGGAAGACAGATTGCATCCTCCTCAGCACATGTGTCTGTGTGTGCACACATGCATGCAAACACACATGCATGTGCACACATGCACGAATAAAGGTGCTGCAAGACACACACTGGCACCTTCTCCAGCAAGCCAGAGTCTCTGAAGGACAGCACATCTCATTACTTTAAGATGATAATGAGTGACCAGCTGGTAAAAAAAAAAAAAAAAAAGTAAAGTACAAGAAACAGGGAGTGAAACTGAGCACTCCTCCTCTTTTCCACCCCAAGGGTCTAACAGCATTGGAAGCTCTCAGGCATCTTAAATCCAAATGGGCCCCATGCTCTCATTGAGAAATACATCCTATGGATCAGCAATTATTTGTGACATAAGTCCTTCCAAGGCCAGAGTCATCAACAAGTGAAGTAGTTTTTCAAGCCACCTGGGCCTGAAATGCGGCTTGGGGGGCCCTGTAGAGGCCTAAAGAGCTTGAAGATGAGTTAAATGAGGCATCCAAAGCGTTTAACTGAAGGAAACCAGAATAAAAGCTGGCAGGGCCCTTATATTCTTTGGCTTATGTTCACAGAACTAAGCCTACATTTTCCTTTGTCTCCCCTGACCTTTTGGTTGCATTTCTATGGAAAGCCAAGCGGTGCCAAGTCTGGCCCGGAACTCTCTGTGCAGGCTACACAGCACTACGGGGCGGTCATGATGTCCTGCTATCAAGTAACAACTTCCGGGCAGCAAAGTGCCTGGGATCTCCTGGGAAGGGTTGTCCTATAAACAACCTGTTCATCCTAAGTGATCGCCTTGCTTAGCATAGATGTTAAGATATGCATAGTTTAGTCATTGATACCCTGCTTATGTGATTTAACTCAGACATTAACATATCCTGCTTGTATGGTTTCGCCTTCCTTTGTGAGATTTTTGTCCTATATAAGAGGCATGCGGTAAAATAAATTTGCTCTCTCTTGCTCCTTGCTACCTGAGAGGGAGTCCTCCCAATCCCGCTGTTTCTCTGTCTCTTTCTTTTCTCATTCCCTCCCCACAACTCAGGTCCTGATCAGCGGAGGGTGGACCCCCGCATTTAACCTCCTGTCAGGGAGTACCATCGGAAGAACTGGGAAGATGTGTCTAGTGCTATTCCAGTTAGGGTTTTTATGTTGTTGCTTGTGTGTCTAATCCCAGACAAGACTCTTTTCCTCAGGGGGACCTAGAGCTTTAGTATGTCCATGAAATGTCTGGGCTTCATAGGCCCAAGCTCCTTAATTAATATGCTAACTAAGTAGAAGTGTGGCTTTAATCATAGGAGTTTACAAAAAAAAAAAGAGTTGAGATTTAGCGTCTATGCTACCACTTCATCATTCATCCTTTCATCGCAATGGTTACTGAGCACCTACTACATGCAAGTTCTGTTCTTACTGTGGCCTTTCACATAAGCTCCCCAGAGAGCCTATACTACTCCCGATTTTCTTTATTCTGTCTACATTAAAAGAGGCTTGCCATGGTGAGATGGAAAGGGATTCCGCACAAAAATGTTTCATGATGTCACCAATCACCTGCAAGCCAGCATGGAATTTGCATGATACAATTGATTGGCAGGACAAATTTCTTCCCTAGCATTTGCACTGACATTATTCAAGACATCCCTGGTGTTCTAAGTGAGATGCTTTTTAATTTGAGCCCAAACTACTACGAGGAAGGAAAGTAGGCCCTTGTCGTCCCTGGCAATCCAAATGAAAGTTGTGTCTCAGACTGAGCTGCTCTGCACCTGGTAGACACTGACAAGCCAGGTGTGTAATGTTGGTGCCAAACACAAAAACATCCAGAATGACATGCCACCTGGGTTGAAGCCCTCTCAGGCCTGACAGATCCAAATTATCACAGGTGGAGGGTGAGGTTAGTAGATGGAAACAAAATGGATTTTAATAATTGTAAGTTTCATGAAATCCAGTAAGTTTTCAAGTGGATCTTAGGGGTCCTTTCAACTTGCAACAAAATTTGTTTTGAAAGAGTTTGACTCTGTTTCATAGAATCAAAGAGTGTGGTGCCAGAGGGGATCTGGTATATTGTAAAATCAAGTCTCTTAGAGAGTCAACCTAGAGAAGGTAAGAGTGCAGGCTTTGGAGACAGGCCAATCTGGGTTCAAGTCCTGACTCTACCCCTCATGAACTATTAGTCCCTGGACAAAAGAGTAAGTTTTGTAGTCTATAAATTGGGTTAATGATGCCTGTCTTGCAGAGTTGTGAGGATTATGGATTATGTATATAAAGTCTCTAACGCACAGTAAAAACTCAAAAAAAATTATAGGGGACATGGAAGGCTGGTTCCCCCATACGATCTTTTGGTACCTCCCTAAAAACATATGTCCTTAATTCGTACCTCCCTAAAAACATATGTCCTTAATTCGTCAAAGGGGGCCTGAAGCTAAGGAGACCTGCTTGTCCCTCTTACTCAAGAATGATACCATTAACCCTCCAGGTTAAGATGGTACCACACTAGTAGAGCTTGGTGTTTGTGCTACAACCTGTGACTGAAAACATCAAGAGCTTCTCAGACAGACAAAAACTTGCCTTCGCACTGGAAACCGTGGCCTGGAAATTACTTCAGCTAAACACAGAACCAGTGAACTTGGATTGAGACACACACTTGAATGAACCGTGTGGGCTCCATCCTTTGAATCCAGCAGTGCTGGTCTGGAATAAGTTTGGAAAAGGCTCTGTCCACATGGATGACTGGACATGAGCTGCCCTGATCGGAGAAGGAAACAGTCAACACACCCATCCCCACCTCCATCCAATATCCGTTCAGAAGTTCCCAAGTGGAAGCCCAGTCAGGGCAGATGGGAGAGGTAGCATGCAGGACCTGCCAAGCAGGTGAGCAGGAAAAATGCTAGGGCAGGCAGTCTTTCATATCCCAAACGTGGACTAGAACACTCAGATCACATCAGATTCCCCAGGGGAAGAGAGCTGACCTCAGGTCCATAGAACCACCTGACATGAATACTCATTGGATGAATGATGTGGCATCAACCCATCCTCCAAGTCTCCATCCGAGAAACCTGGCGCCCAAGTGGAGAGTGCAGAGTAGTCACCCACTCATGGTGCTCCGAGGCCTACAAGCATGTTGGCCAACATGGAGCCTCTCTCCTTATTCAATGATGAGAAACCAAAACACACATGCACCAGGCCTTGAGGACTCAAAAGTGACAGCACAGCAGACACTTCCCCTGGGTTACTGGGACAGTCACACCTGACTTGCAAGATAGCTTAAGATCTGCCCAGGCCTCAAGAACGAGAAGGCTCCTCCACAACCTTGAGGCAGATAAGGAGGCACAGTGAGGGTGAGCATGTTCTCTACTCATTCTACTCATTCAAATTCCCATCCCCCTTCCCAGGCCCTGGATGGTCTGGGGTCACCAATACCTGCTACTTACCGCATGAACGGGGTTGCTCTGATCTATGGGACTCTTAAAATCTGTCCTTAACTCATCAAAGGCAATGATCTGAAACAGAATACAGAGAACCAAGATGTTAGTACACAAGAGAGTCAATACAGCATGTCAAACTCCTGTGAATTCGCTTCCAAATAACGCCAGAGAAAGAAAGAGGTTATAGGTGACACGATTGGCCAGGAATCAGTCACTGTTGAAGCTGGCAATGGGCATATGAGGTTGATTCTATTCTTCTGTCTACTGTAGATGCTTAAAAGTTTCCCAAATAAGGGTTTTTTTTTTTAAGTATCTGGTGCTTTACAAAGATATAAAGAAACTGCATTGTGGTAAGAACAGGCTGGGATTTAGATAAATCCCTAACAAAAACAAAAAATTCAAAACTTCAATCTGGCACTTTTGGCTTCCAGGAAGGGCTGTTTATTTTTTCTCTGTGTGTATTTGGGCAGCGAGGCTGATTGGAAGTAAAATGGACAGAAGTTAGGGGAAAAGCAAAAAAGAAAAACAAAGAAGCAGAGTTGACAGTAATGGAAAATTGACCTAATCTCTAGATGTCCACTGACCGGACAATCAGCTCCTGGACAGTCAATGATTCACAGGCTCGTACTTTAGACTTTAGTCCCAAAGTTCATTCTGGACAAAGACTCAGAGCTCCCCAGAGTGCAACGGTTTCCCTATTGGTCTGGAGGGGAAAATGTTGGAGGTGATTTTCTCCAGTCACAGAATGAGGCGTGGCCCACCCACAGAAAGAACTAACTGAGAGATGAAGGTTCTCCAGCCCATGTCCCAACCCAGCCACCCTGCCTGCCTTGGGGAACTCAATGACAGAGCAAGGTGGTCCTCACCACGGGGTGTCCTCTCTACCAGTGCGGAAGCCTTAGGTGCTCTCAGCTAAGTTCCTCCTATTGAACATAATGGACATAACCAACCCCCAACTAGGGCACGTCCCGGGGGTCCCTGAACACTTGGCAGAAGTGCTGAAGCAAGGAAGCCAGCTTCCCACGCCCGAGTGTCCCTAATCCAGCAACATGGGACTAAGAGTAAGTACCAAGAGAGGAAAAACAACTTCCTTCTACAAAGCGAGTACAATTTAAAGCAGGCATATGTCATCCTGATTTCAATACTCCTACAGAATTAGAAGAAAAGTCTAGTATAACTTGTACTAAATCAACACATTTCTACATCATCCCTTGCCAGATAGTTAATTATCCAGCCTGTACCTAAACTCTTTAGTAACAAGAAACTCACTACTTACTGAGGATATTCGTTACATTTCTGGCTACCTCTAATTATCATTGCTTTCTTTTATTAAACTAATGTACAACTTCCGAAAGCTTCTATCCACAACCTAAGCCAGGGTCAGGAAACTACAGCCTGCAGGCCAGATCCGGCCTGCTACCCAGTTTTGTCCAAATGTGAGCTAAGAATGTTTTCTAACATTCTTTAAATAAGTGAAATAAATCAAAAGAAGGATAGTATTTTGGAGCACATGAAAATTATATTAAATACAAATTTCAGAATCCATACATAAAGTTTTATTGCAACACAGGTGCATTCATTCTTTTACCTATACTGCTTTTGCACGACAATGGCAAAGTTGAGTAGTAGCAATAGATTAAAAGGCCCACAAAGTCCAAAATGTTTACTATTTTGCCTTTTACAGAAAAAAAAAAATCTGCTGACCCCTGGTTTATTCTTTCATTTGCTCTCTGGAGCTACACTGTCTAATATGGTAACCACCAGTCACATGTGGCTATTTCTGTTTAAGTTTTTATTAACTAAAATTAAATATAAAATTCAGTCTGGGCCAGACGTCGTAGCTCACGCCTATAATCCTAGCATTCTGGGAGGCAGAGGCAAAAGGATCACTGAGCCTAGGAGTTTGAGACCAACCTGGGCAACAGAGCAAGACCTCATCTTTACCAAAATAAAAAAAAAAATTAGCCAGGTATGGTGGCACAGCCTACTTGGGAGGCTGATGCAGGAGGATCGCTTGTACCCAGAAACTGGAGACTACAGTGAGCCGTGATCGTGTCACAGCACTCCCACCTGGGCAGCAGAGCGAGACTCTGACTAAATAAATAAATAAATAAATTTCAGTCCTTAGCCATATTTTACTCGCCCCAAAACTACATCTGTCTAGTAGCTATTGAATAGCACAGGTAGAAAACACTTCCATCACCACAGAAGGTTATATTGGACAGCATTGCTTTAGCGGTCACAAGATGGGTCAAATTGCCCTTCCACAAGGAACCCCTTTATTATTGTCAGCTATGGTGACCTGAGCAAATCCTTCTTCAAGCGAAATCTCTTCAACTGTTGTTTACACAAACTGGTGTTAAATTGCCTCTCATGCTGATTGACCACCACTAATGTTTTGAGCTGTAAATACCCATACTAAATTGTGACTGTCAGTACTGAACACCATACCCAAGTGAGGTCAGCTGGCACAGAGATTAGGAGCATTACTCACCTCCTCCTTTGTCCTGTAATCTATGCCTCTGTTAATGGAGCCTGATTGCATTAGCTTTTTTGTTGCCACATCACATTCCTGGCATTATACTGAACTTTATACTGAAATAGGCCCTGGGTCTTTTTCATGAGCTTCAGTTAAACTCAGTCCACCTCACTCCACAGGAGCATAGATGGATTTGGAGGCCTAAGAACATAAACTGATCTTTATCTCCATTAATTCCTCCCTATTCAGTCCATCAGTCCAATTTTTGAGACATGATCTATCTCCCAACTACAAATTTTAGTAAACACAATGTCCTCAATATCCATATTCTCGTTCCCCCTGATATAACATAAACCAAACAGGACCAAAGGCAGAGCCCTACACTCACCATTCCTAGCTCCTACGAGGCTGACATCAGCATTCCTTGGGCCTATTATTTAACCAGTTATAAAGACAGCTCACCATATTTTGTCCCAGTCACTGATAGTGAGTCTCTGAATAGCTATAGAACTCCATCACTGTTAGTGCACCACATATAAACTCCCCAAAGTGGCTGGGAGCCCCTGGAGGAAAGGGAGCCAGCACCCACCCCCATGCTGTGGCTGTGACTGAAGACATGGCCAGTTCCCATCCATAGTCTGGTGCCTGTGCTCGTATTCCTGTATAAGTGCAGGGAGGTTTGGACCGAAAGGAGCAAAGGCAGGTGGTATTTGAAGTTGGGGAGAGGAGTCACGGGGATCCTGAGCTGTTCAGCCCGGCTGAGCGTGGGCAACCATAGCCTACCTGGGCTCCTCACCTGAAGGATGGTGTGGAGGAAGGAGGGCCGGGAGGGTGTATGATGCTTCAAGCTCCAGGAGATAGGAGGTACTTCATGGGTGCTTTCTGATGATGGTGATGACATTGTGCCCATGGGGACAAAGGCTTTCAGCATCCCCATCCCAGTATCTACTGGTCAATGTATCTACCCATTCATCTAACATTCAGTGAACATCTTTTATACACAGGCATTGGCTAGCCACTGGAGACACAAAACCCAGCAAGATATAGCGCCTGTCCTCATCAAGTTTCTGGTCTAGAGGGGGAGACCAAGCATGTAAATAGGCCATTATGTTACATTATGTGATAAGAGCTAGAACAAAGATAATTATAACAACAGCTATCATCTACTGCCAGCTCACTATGGCAGGTGCTGAACTACATGCTACACATGCTTTTTATCATTTTGTCCTTTGGTCACCCCAAAGTACTATTATTGTCCCCACTTTAAAGAGGAAGAAACTGAAGTCAAAAGCAGTTAAATTGCCTAAGATCACTGTTTTGGTGCCAGGACTCAAACCAAGGCCTGACTGACCTGAAAGTCTGAGCAGTTACTATTATGTTTTTCTGCCTCCTAGTACACAGAGAGAAAAGTAGATAAGGATTCTGGGACATACAGAAGAATGAGCAACTGTCCCCTGAAGAGGTTTAGGCTACCCTTTGCTTAGCACTAATTCATAAATAGATTCCCAATCCCAGCCTCCTGACCTGTGTCTGAGAACGGAAGCCCCAGGCAGCACGATGCCATATTTAAGTCTTTTGGGGGGCTACACACCTCCATCTGGAACCAGTCATTAGCATCAGGGACGGACTGTGGGTGTGATAGGCACCATGACAATGTCATCATACAGGGATGGGTAGATGAACAGCCATCGCAGTTCAATTCAGTTGTTTGCCCAGACTAGCTTCTCCCTGTGTCTTCTGAAGCTCCACTGCACTAGCCTCTGACACAGAGTCCAGTCCCTGACAGCAGGAGGTGAACTTTAACGGCTGATCCAATGAAATGCATAGAGCCTCGTGAACACCTTCACAATCAAGATACAGAACAGTTCTATCACCCCCAAAATTCCCTCCTTTTGCCCCTCTGAACTCAACCCCTTCCCCATCCCTCACCCCTGCCCCATAGTGGCATCTGTTCTCCATCTCTATAGCTCTGCATTTCCAGAAAGTAACATAGACGGAATCACGCAGTATGTAGGATGTTGAGTGTACCTTCTTTTGTAAGCATATGTCAAGCATATGTATTTAAATGTGTTTAGTCACATTGTTTTCTATGTCAGTAGTTGATTCCTTCTTATTGCCAAGTAGTATTCCATTGGATAGATGAACTGCAGTCTGTTTATTCATTCACCTGGTAAAGGACATTCGAGTTGTTTCCAGATTTGGACAATTATGAATAAAACTGCTATAAACATTTGCATAAAGGCTTCTGTCTAAACATAAGTTTTCAATTTTCTTGGACAAATAGGAAGAGAGTTGTTGGCTTATGTAGTAAGAATAGGTTTAACTTTATAGGAAACTGAAAATTGTTTTCCAAAGTAGCTGTACCAGTTTGCATTCTCACAAGCAACCTATGAGAGTTCCAATTACTCTACACCCTAGCCAAAACTTAGTACTTTTTTTTTTTTAACTTTAGTCATTCCAACAGGCATGTAGAAATATCTTGTTGTAGTTTTAGTTTGCACTCCTCCAGTGACTAATGATACTGAGTATCTTTTCATGGGCTTAGTTGCCATCTGTACATCTTTGATGAAGTCTGTGTCCAAATCATTTTCCCTCTTTTTTTTTTTTTGAGTTGGAGTCTCACTCTGTCGCCCAGACTGGAGTGCAGTGGCCGCTCCCGGCCACTGCAGCCTCGACCTGCTGGGCTCCAGGGATCCTTCCGCCTCAGCCTTCCAAGTAGCTGGAACTATAGGCGCGCGCTACCACGCCCGGCTAATTTTTGATTTATTGTAGAGATGAGGTCTCGCCAAGTTGCCCAGGCGGGTCTCGAACC
>CAUYQG010206539.1:0-11107 GCA_963574415.1 Tarsius wallacei | reverse complement strand
GTGATCCTTCCGCCTCAGCCTTCCAAGTAGCTGGAACTACAGGCACGTGCTACCATGCCCGGCTAATTTTTGATTTATTGTAGAGATGAGGTCTCGCCAAGTTGCCCAGGTGGGTCTCGAACCCGCGGGCTCAGGCATTCCACCTCAGCCTCCCAAGGCGTGGGATTACAGGCTGAGCCACCGAGCCTGGCAGGAACCAACTCATTTTTGACAAAGCCAACAAAAGCAAACATTGGGAAAAAAATGCCATATTTGGCAAATGGTGCTGGGAGAACTAGCTAACCACATGCAGAATAATGAAATTGGACCCCTCCCTATCACCGTATACATGGATTACCTCAAAATGGATCAAGGACTTAAATGTGAAATCTCAAACTATAAGAATCCAAGAAGAAAACTTAGGGAACACCCTCCTGGACATTGGAGTAAGCAATAAATTCATGGCTAAGTCCTCAAAAGCAAATGCAGCAAAAGTTAAGATGGGACAGGTGGGATCTTATCAAGCAACACAGTTTATAATTACACATCAAAAGAAACTATCAAGAGATTAAAGAGACAACCAACAGAATAAGCAGAAATATTTGCAAACTATGCATCTGACAAAGGCCTAACATCCACAATCTACTAAGAACTCAGATGAACTGACAGGAAAAAACTCATTAAAAAGCAGGCAAAGGACATGCACAGGCACTTCTCAAAGGAAGACATGCAAACAGCCAACACACATATGGAAAAATGCTCAGCTTTACTAATCCTCAGAGAAATGCAAATCAAGACTGCTGTGAGATACCACCGCTGGTCAGGATGGTTATCACTAAAAAGTAAAAAAAAAAAAACAAAAAAAAAACAGATGCTGCGAAGGCTGTGGAGAAAAGGGAACACTTCTCACTTCTACACTGTTGGTAAGAATATAAGCTAGTTTCACCTTTGGGGAAAGTAGTGTAGTGTCTTCTCAAAGAACTAAACATTGAGCTAACATATGATCTAGCAATCCTACATCTGGGAATATATCCAGAGGAGCATTAATTGCTCTACCAAAAAGACACCGGCACACATCTGTTCACCATAGCACTATGCACAATTGCAAAAATATGGTACCAACCCAGATACCCATTGAAAGTGGACTGGATAAAGAAAATGTGGTACATATACATGATAGGATACTACATAGTCATAAAGAAGAACAAAACCATGTCTTTGCACCAACATGAATGCAGCTGGAGACCGTCATTCCAAGTGAATTATCACAGAAACAGAAAACTGCATACTGCCTGTTCTCACTCATAAACAGACCCTAAACACTGGGCCCACGAGCACAAAGTCAGGATCAACTGATGCTGGACACTACTAGTGGTGGGGATGTGGGGGAATAAAGGGCACACAACCACCCATTGGGTATTATGTTCACTACCGGGGGAGAGAGAACTTGCTAGAAGCCCAAACCTCACCTGCATGCAATTTACTTATGTAGCAAATCCTCACATGTGCCCCCACAACTCTAAAATTAAAATTAAAAATTAAAAAGAATATGATTGGCTTGTCTATTTTCTCTATATTCCATAGAAGTTGCGTAACATTATTTTAGATCTATACACAATTTTTTAGTTTCATTTTTTACATTAGACACATTAAAGCATTTGGGCTTCATTCTTTCATGGAACTTCAGTTGAGAAGAGTTTGTGTTGCTTTAGAGAAAACAATTTGAAAAGAAAATAAGACTAGGCGTGATGACTTACACTTATAATCCCAGTACTCTGGGAGGCGGAGGCAGGAGCATTGCTTGAGCTCAGGAGTTTGAGTCCAGCCTAGGCAACACAGTGAGACCTTGTCTCTACAAAAAAAAAAAAAAAAAAGAAAGAAATAAGAAAAAAAGCCAGACGTGATGGAGAGTACCTGTAGTCCCGGGTACTTGGGAGACTGAGAGGATCACTTGAACCCAGGAGGTTGAGGCTATGGTGAGCTGTAATCTTGCCACTGCACTCCAGTGTGGGCAACAGAGTGAGACTCCAACTTAGAAAAAAAAAAAGAAAGAGAGAAAACAGAAAAAACAAATTACCAATATAAGAAATGTAAGAATGTAAGAAGGGCCATCACTGTGTTGTGGGCATTAACAATTAGTAAGAAATATGATGAATAACATTATGCCAAATATTTCAACAACTTAAACCGTAACTGTTAAAGAAATTGCATTTGTAATTGTAACCTTGACATAATACATTTCCGGATTTAGATTGTTTATCTGGAAAATTTATCTTAAATTAAAAAAATTTCTTATTTTAAAGATGTGGGGTACAATTCAGGGTTAGGTATACAAATGGTCATTGTACTGGTAAAGTCTGGGCCTCACTTTGGTCCCTACTTCACCTGGTTTGAGATCAGGTACCCTATTGATGAAGTGCTTCCCCTTTCCTCTGGCAGTTTTCCACTACTGCCAATCCCTTTCTTATAGTTTAAAATCATTGGTCAGGGTTCGCTTACGAGTGAGAACATGTTGTACTCAGTTCTTTGTTTCAGTGATAGATCACTGAGAAATACATATTTCCAATGTTATATAAACGTGTTCAGAAAAAAGGGGTTTTAATGCTACTCTATTTTATGAAGCCATCATAACCTTGGTGACATAGCCCAGTATCATTCATGAACACAGATGCAGAAATCTTGACAAAATATCAAAAGTTAAATTTAGAATTATATAATTGGATAGTATGTTATGACAAAGAGGGATTTATCGTACAGATGAATGCAAGATTATTTCAGCATTTGGAAATCAAAGTAATGTATCACATTAACAAATTAAAGAGAAAAAATGTATGTTTATCTCATATAAATACAGAAAAAAGATAAAGTTCAACACCTGTTTACGATAAAAGCTCTCAGCACAGTAGGACTAGCAGGGAGCATTCTCAGCCTGGTGGAATCTATAGCTGACATATTTAATGCTGAGGGACAGATTGTTTAGCCTATGACACTGGGGACAGGACAAGGAAGCATGCTCCTACCACTTTTGTTCAACATAGTGCTGAAAGTTGTTGCAGCACAGCAAGGCAAACCAATCAACCCAACAAACAGAAAAATGGCAATATGAATGTATACATAAAAAAATTCTGTGACATCTATGCAAATAACCCTAAACCCAACACACTAATTTAGCAAAGCCACAGAATACAGAGTCCATATATAAACATCAATTGCATTTCTATGTAACAGCATTATCATAATTTGAAAATCATATGAAAAAACCCACTGCTTATAATATCATCAAAACATTAAATAATTATAAATAAATTAAATATGTGCAAGAACTCATCACTGAAAATGAAAAGGTATTGCTGAGTAAAATTAAAGAAGATCTTCATAAGTGAAGAAATGTACCATATTCAGGATTAATTGTGCTAAAATATTCATTTTTTCTCAACTTTATCTCTGAATTTTCAATGCAATCTCAAAATTCCAAAATGTCTTTTGCCTTCTAATTTTGACAAGTTAATTCTAAAATTATTTGTTAATGCAAAGGATCTAGAATAATCAAAATAATCTTGAAGAGGAAAAACAAGTCAAAAGAGATACACTATCTGATTTCAAACATATTTTCAAGTTACGATAATCAAGATAGTGTGATATTGGGCTAACAACAGATCTATTGAGGTCAATGAAACAGAACAAGAGTATCCAGAAATAGATAAATACCTATATAACCCATGTGAATTTTGACAAAAGTCGAAAGCCATTCAATGGGAAAAAAGAAATTCTTTTAAAGAAATGATGCCGGAACCCTGGCAATTCACAGCAAGAAACAAACAAAAACCAAAACAACTCAGCCTTTACTTCACACCTGATTCAAAAATTATTTCAAAATAGGTCATGAACCTGACATAAAAGCTAAAATACTTGTAAAAGAATACCTTTATAGCACTGAAATAGGCAAAAGGTTGTTAGAAAACACTGACCTTAAAAGAAAAAAAAATATGTTGAAATAGGCAAAAGGTTGTTAGAAAACACTGACCTTAAAAGAAAAAAAATATGTTGTTATTCAAAATTGAAAACTTAAGATCATTGAAAGTCTCCATTAAGAAAATAGGCAAATATTCACAATACATATATGTAACAAAAAACTTGTATGCAAAATATATAAACACCTTTAATTCAATTATAAGACATCTAGGCAACAAATAGGCAAATGAGACACTTCACAAAAAGAGATAAGGGGACACAGCCAATAAGTACTAGAAATAGTATACATTATCAGTCATCAGGGAAATGCAAATTAATATGAAAAGAACATATCACACTTCTAGAATGACTTAAAATTCAAAAAGTCTGACAGCACTAAATGTTGGTCAGGATGTGAAGCAACTAGAATTCTTATAAATTGCTGGTAGGAGTATAAAATGGTACAACTAATTGGGAAACTTGAAGCTTCCTATAGATCAAAACAGATTTCACTTCTACATATTTACTCAAGATAAATGCAGACAGTTGATCACAGAAAGACTTTTAAACAAATGGTCATAGCAGCTCTATTAATAATACTCCCAAACTGAAACCACCCAATGTCCACCAGTAAGAGAATGGATTAATTGTGTTATAGACATACAATGAAACTGTACTCAGAAATTAAAAGCAAGGGATTAATTTGGGCATTGCTAAGGTAGGATCAATGTCAGTTAGTGACTGATTTAAAAAGAAGTGTGAGATAAAGAGAGGAACTAAAGATGCCCTGAAGATGATTAGTCTACTTTTCCAAGAGAAAGATCGAAGAAAACACACACACACACACACACACACACACACACACAGAAGGAGAAAAGATCTTAGGCATAAAAATAAGGATACAGATGGTGATTCTCTGAGATCTACTTTACAATAAAGTTTGTTATTTTTTTCAATGTGATGTAGAGAATTTGTCTATTAATTGAAAGTGTCAGGTAGTCGGAATCCACTTATTTCCATATTTCAACTTTGTATTTCTTTTCTGAGCAGGGGTTTCAGTCTCTTTAAAGAGAGCTTTGGCATTTCGAGAGTGAATACTGCAAAAGGTCTTGAGAGGAGATTACTTATCATGCTTTACTCCTCCTTGTTCTTCTTTCTCATGAGGTATCTGCAGTTCAGTAATCTGTGGGCTACTGATGGGATGGATGCCTCACGTTTATTCTTCTCGTAGGTTTATATCACAGCAAAGGCAACTTGGACCAAGGTCTACTATTTTGAGTGTTCAAGAATGATAATGAGAAAGGAGAGGAAAAGCATCATATATCAGAACTTGCAGGAGTTGGTCATCACATTTATTTACTTCCTAAAACATAGCTATTAAAAAAAATTCTAATTGGTGAATTCTTTGAGGGTTAAGACTGTCTCACCCGTATTTTTATCTTTTCTTCCTGAAGTTTATCATGAGGTAAAAGTTGGTGTTCAATGGATAGATGTCAAAAGGAGTACATTTGTCTCTTTAGAGATTTTATCACTATTTTCTCTGAGATGCAAGTTTTTGTTATTAAAAAGAACAACAACAAAAATAAACAAGAGTAACAAAGTGGATTTTAAAAGAAAGTTTCCTCTCAAGAAAAACCACAAGTCCAGCATAAAAATGGAAAGACCCTCGACTAACACTGACATTTAAAGACCAGATAGGAAGGATAAGAGCAAAAGAAGAAGGAAATCAGATACTCAAGCTTTCTGAACTCAGAAAGGAAAAAAGCAAAAGAGATCAAAGAATCAAAACTCCATTAAGGGGAACAAATGGAAAGGAAAGGGACGATAGTATCCCTGCAAGATACAGAGCATTTTGATTTAGCTGTAGAAACAGAGGAAGGTCACACAGAAACAGAGGGAGGCCACATGAAAACTGCCCACGGTTACTCAGGAGGGAAGCTGGGATTGGCATTCAGTTTTTTCTCACTCTCCACTCAGTGATCTGCTCTCTAGATTATTCACCTCTGGATATTTACCTATAACCTTGATAACCAGTTTAGAATAATGCCTGTTAATGAAAAATGCATGCTATGACAACCCAGCCACCTTACATTATTCTGGTTACTGTCGTGTCCCTTTAGACTCTTTAATCCGGACCTTGAAACCATTTCTGATCCACTGGTCTATGGGCTTCCTTCAAAACGTGGTATACCTTATGGTATCCTTTACTTCTAACTAAGGGTTTTAGTCGAAGGCATATTCTTTTGAGTGCATGAGAATGAATATGAGGAAAGAAAGTAAAATAAATATCACTTTAAAGTGCACAGGGCATGCCTATCTTCCTCAAATATCATTTGGTATTAGAATTGAAGTCCTCAAAGTCAATGCTGTGGTCTGAGAATCAAACTTCTTGTGTTCCAGAGATGCTTTCTACAGACTCAGAGTAGGTTAGTATTTACTTTTAAATATAAATGCTCAAAGAAACTTAATATTTGAGAATGAAAGTAGTATGTTGGCAGAAAATGCTTTCAGTGTTAAGTTGCCATGTATTGTATATGCCGTGGGTTGTACATGTATATATTATATATGTATGTGTATGTATGTTTCAAGAGAAGCAGAAATCACCTATCCCTGGACATGTCATTGTGTGTTTATCTCCTTAGTAATCAAAATTTTGCACAAAAGAAATATGGAAAAAAAGGAGCAGTAATTTTATGTTTCAGGGATTTATGAGGTCATTCATTCCCTATTTTCTGCTGTAACAAATTGCCACAAATGTAGTAGCTTAAGACATCACAAATTTATTATCTTATAGTTCAATTGGCCAGATGTCCAACATACATCTCACTGGGCTAAAATCAAGGTGACAACTGGGCTGTGTTGCTGTCTCAAGGCTTCAGAAGTGAACCCATCCTTTTATATTTTCTGTATCAAGAAGGTGCTCACACTCCTTGGCTCATGGCCTCCTTCCATCTTCAAAGCAGCAGTGGTATATGTAGGCATTCTTGAATCTCATCATTCTGACTTTCTCTTCTGTTTCCCTCTTCTACTTTTGAGGGCCTTTGTGATTAAACTGGGCTCACTTGAATAAACCTCTAATTTAAGGCCAATCAATAAGCAACCTTAGTTCCATCTGCAACCTTAATCCTCTTTTGCCATGTAATGGAATGTATTCGCATGTTCCAGGGATTAAGGTGAAGAACTCTTTGGGGGATTATTATTCTGTCTACTGCACCTGACTTTTAGTTTCTACCTTGGATGTGGCTTGCTCTATGATGACAGTTTCTATTGAACTTGGGCAGTCACAGCTTCACTTTCTTTAAAGATATAGATGTTCCATTCCATGTGCAGAATTGTCACTGGCACATAATGGAAGACATTCGAGGCTAATAAAAATATGGGAAAGGCTTGGGAGTTGCCTTTCTTTGGTCTTTCACTCCCCAAAACTAAGTTATGAAAACTTGATTATTTCCTCAAAAAACTTCTAAACAATTATTTTATAATTATGGTCATAGTGCAAGTAAGTGTCAGTGTCTTAGTCCATGTTATGCTGCTGTAGCAGAATATCTGAGGCTGGATAATTTATAAAGAAAAAAGGTTTATTTAGTTCGTGGTTCTGCAGGCTGAAAAATTCAAGAAGTCTGGTGCCAGCATCTGCTCAGCTTCTGGTGAAGGCCTCATGCTGTTTCCATTCGTTGCCAAAAGTCAAAGAGGAAAACAGGTGTGTGCAGAGAGATCTCATGGTGAGGGAGGAAGTAAGACAGGGAAACCAAGGAAGCCAGACTCTTTTTCATAACTTGCTCTTGTGGGAACTGATTTATTCACTCACAGGAGGGCATTAATGTATTCATGAGGGATACACACCTGTGACCTCCTACTAGACCTCACTTCCCAACCAACTGCCACATTGGGGATCAAATTTCAACAAGAGTTTTGATGTGGATAAACCATATCCAAAACATTGCAGCCAGATTCACTTTTGTTAAACACTCCCTGTCACACTTCATTGACATTTTACTTGCTTTTAAATGATATGTAATGCTTTTCTGCATTTCAACTGGATTCTCTCCTTTTGTGGCAGATATGTGTAATAGAGCTTTTAAAAATGCTGTCTTGATCCAGTTTTGAGGCCCTGGCTAGATTCAAGTCAGTTTCCGTTCTAGAGTAGCTAAGTCCACACTCCAATCATTTCCCTTATCAGGTTCTCACAATCTGGGATCCCTATTACCCGGAGGTGAGGTCCCAGAAACTAGCCCTTCTGCCTTGGAGCCCAGAGAATTATTCAAATTAGCCAAGCTGCAGGGAATCCAGAACACCTACCTAACCCAATCCTATTTGCTATACATAGGTTACCCCTCCAGTGCCAGCCTACTGTTGCCCTGTTCCCAGATGCCACCCTCTATGTGACCCTGCCTGGCAGCCTTTTTTCATTTGGAGCTGGAGTTCTGCCTTTTATCTATTTGAGTGTCAGTGTGTTGTGTCCCACCACTGAAAGATCTTCGAATCTTATAAAACAGAGGGCCTTTTCAGTCATCCCCCTATTCCTTCATGTCACAAACATTTATTGCATGTTTATGATGCCAGGCTACAGAGATGATTACTATGTTTTCTTTACCTGAAAGCTATTCAAGATGCAGATTTCTTTCTTACCTGGGCTCTAGCAGTTTTTTCTCTTATTCTACTTTTTAAATCACTTGCTGCTGAAATGAATAGCTCTGCATTACTTTTGCACAACCCAACTAAGGTAGCTGGAAGTCTGTGTGTTTATAGATTATAGAAATGAGACATGTCATTTGAGTTTATATGTATTTAGCATGCCACAATACTGATTGAATATGCTGTACTCTTAAAAACTGTATGGTCCCTTAAAGATACTGACTAGTTGCCAACAGTTTTCTTTAAGATGTCTTTGATACATAAACTACTGAGATGAGGAAAAAACAGCAAACCTATTGTAGTTGACATTGTAGACCAGCTGTATAATAAAAGAAATTCAAGCAACATTTTACCAAATGGTGCCATCTGTAAAAAGAGCATTTTTCTGTCAGAAGCAGCTGGTATAGCATTTGTTTGAATGACCAGGTTCTCACCTTGCTTTTTTGTAGGGCAGCCCCAGCCCATTTTAGGATGGGGAGAGACATGTTACAAGCTCATTTGAAACACGTCTCTGGTGGACAGGGAACTGTGTGATTCACACTAGAAGTTCTTTGTTTTTAGGAAGGGATAAAACTGCTTTGACTTTAGGAGTACTGAAGGTGTTAGGAGCTGCCTGGCATTTTGACTGTTTTTGGATACGAATATGTATGTGTGACTGTCTAGGGAGAAACCACACACAACAGAACCTGAAGGGAATAACATTGGGTGATATATTGCCCCTTACCATCAGTCATATCCTATGCAATGTAAACAGAGTGAAGTAATTTGCTACTTTCCTGGGTTCCATTATTATATGTATTTATTTAATCAGAACTAAATGATATTACACGAAGTTCCCCTTGCCCTCCTGAGGAATCCAGATTCAACACTTTCAGCACTGTTCAGTGCTGGAGAGCGAAGAAAGTGTAACCATAGTGATGGAATGGAAATGATTTTCTTTGTTCAGAGGCTTCAATATCCAACAGACATTACAGTTTTCAAGGTCAAAAATATATTAGGATGAGATAAAAATTAAAGAAAAATGTGCTGGCTTAGCTACAAAAGCTAATTTAGTTTATGCATTATAAATTATGTTAAAATGACTAAAATGAGATTTCTCAGCAAGAACTAAATGTGTGGTTTCACAAAACTAATTTCCAAAGATGAACATGATTACAGAATTTAGCTTTAAAAGCTTTTCAGGCCATCAGAGAAAACAGCAAAGCTATCAATTATCAGACTTTAGTGGTGCCTCTGTCAGAAATATAATGGTATTTTTAGCATTCTGCTCAGCGTTTACTAAATTAAGAATGTCTACAAACAAATCAATTAATTGGGACATTATTTAATTAAGTAAAACATGTGATCTGCCAAAGAACCTTAAGCAGACAATTATAACAAACATCCCAGTAGCCTTCTTTTTCTATTGAGGGAAATAGCACACCATGCAATAAAACAAAGATGGAAGCGATGAAAAATGAAATGTTGATCAAACAACCTCACGCTTTTCCAATTTTTGCTGCATATTTATGTAATTTTAAAAAGTGCTTGCTTTGAAAATCAGTGATTTCTTGGGAGAAGGTCAATGGTATCTGTCAATCATTTTATCCTGTTTGGTGAGTGGCATTTCTTATAACAATGCATACACAGACATAAAGAATCTGTATTCTCATGTGTGGTACACATAAGTCTCTGGATACTAGGAAGTTACTGGGTTCCTGATATTTGTTTTCATATTACTGGAAAACTAAACAGTTCAGATTTAGGGAGGGTTTATTCTGGACCCACTATAAGCCAGACACTTTCAAACAAACCATTTCATTCAACCTTTAACAGTTCTGTGAGATAGGTATCATGAGCTTGGTTTTGTAAATGGGAGACGAAATTCGAGAAGGCTAAGCACGTTTCCTGTATTCACACACCTGGCAAACTGCAGAGCTAGGATTTAAACCCAGGATATCTGACACATCCAGAAGACTTTCCATTATTCCCTAAAATCTTATTTTCTTTAGGAAAGCCAATACGGATTAGCTTGGACGTAAGCAGGGCTGCATGGATGAAACAACTTCCCTGTAGGCCAGCATAGTCACTGGAAATGCTTTGTCTCAAAAGAGGGTTAGTGATGATTTGGTTATGGAGGGAGCAGAGACTATCATAGAATATTGCTTGGACAAGTCAAAGTATATATTTTTTAATTTATTTTAATTATTTTAATTTTTTTTATTTTTTATAATCAGTATTTTTTATTATGATATTGTGGGGTACAGTCAAGGATTAGGTATACAACTATGCTTCGTTCAGACACCCTTGTTGACAAGAGGTGTCTTCCCGTCCCCAGACAGATATTGACTACCAGTAATCCCATCTCCCTTCCCCTTCCCCCCCATAGTTTCCCATCTCTGTCAGTCATTTTCTTATATTATTATATTGGATGTTCAAAGTTCACTATATGAGTGAGAACATGTGATACTCAGATCTTTGTTTCTGTGAGAGGTCACTCAAGTCAAAGTATTAATTGCCTACTCCACTAGACTTTATGGAAAAGCGAAGAGTGATTTTTCAC
>CAUYQG010206538.1:0-24833 GCA_963574415.1 Tarsius wallacei | reverse complement strand
GTTCCAGGGTGGTGTGGGTGGTCAGGATGGAGTTGTAGGGCTCCACCATGGCTGTGGAAACCTGGGGAGCTGAGTAAATGGCAAACTCCAACTTGGACTTCTTGCTGTAATCCACTGACAGCCGCTCCATGAGCAGAGATGCGAACCCAGACCCAGTGCTGCCTCCAAAGCTGTGGAAGATGAGGAAGCCCTGCAGCCCTGTGCACAGATCTGCCTGAGAGAAACCAGACAACATGAGCCAAGGCCTGAGGAAGCCATACCACCAACCTCCAACAAGCTGGGGTCGTTTCTCTTTGCCTCTGCAGCCTCACACACATTCACATGGTCCCTAATGAACATGCACTACACTTAGGAGCTGAGCAAACAGAAAGGAAAAACTATGGATGCCTCACAACCCACACTCCACAGTAAGACCATGGCTGACTCAGTCAGACTCATGATTCTGTCCAGAGTTTGGCAAACTGACACCATCCCCCACCCTGCTCCTGTTGCAATCCAAGGCCTATGCTCCCATCCAGGACAATGTCCACATAAGGCCTTCTAGTACTCTCCTTACCAGTTTATGGATCCGGTCTAAGACCAGATCAACTATCTCCTTGCCAATGGTGTAATGGCCTCTGGCATAATTGTTGGCTGCGTCTTCCTTCCCGGTGATCAGCTGCTCGGGGTGAAAGAGCTGCCTGTAGGTCCCTGTGCCCACCTCATCTACAAAGAAATGCCAAGAGCCATGAGTCCTTAGGCCTAGTATACTCACAAAGGGACACATTCAGAACTGTTCACTTCTACAAAGCACATACAGTTTCCTGTAGGTCAACAGTGGGGATCTCCCGTAAAAATGTCTCTGTGATGCATAAACCACAAATGCACCTATGGCTCTAGAGAGGTAATGCCAGCTCTCACCAGTGCCAGCAGCATTGGTTCCCAGTGAAGGGATATAAGGTGCCACGCCCTCACACCAGTAATTCCACAGGTACATATTTCCTTGCTACCCATATTTACGTCAAATGGTGTACTTTAAGTCCCTCACAAATTGGGCAGTCACAAGGTCAGTGTGACTTTGGCAAGCCAGTCTCATCAGGCAACCCTATGTGGTCTGCCTCTCACAGACTTTCAGATGACATTCTGTCATCTTCTGAGGGGCCACTAAAAGGTGCTCTCCCTTTGCAGCTCTCTGTAGAAACTACTTGGGGCAGGCTGGGTGCGATGGCTCAAGCCTGTAATCCCAGCACTTTGGGAGGCCAAGGCGAGAGGATTGCCTGAGCTTAGGGGTTCGAGACCAGCCTGGGCAACTTGGCAAGACCTCATCTCTACAATAAATCAAAAAGTTAGCTGGGCATGGTAGTGTGTGCCTGTAATTCCAGCTACTTGGAAGGTTAAGGCAGAAGGATTGCCAGAGCCCAGCAGGTTGAGGTTGCAGTGGCCCTGAGCATGCCACTGTACTCTAGCCTGGGCAACAGAGTGAGAGAATGAGACTCCAACTCAAAAACGACAACAACAAAAACTACTTGGGTCTTCTATTCTGGAGGAAGTAAAGCAATATTCTATGCTTACCTCTTATGTCTAACATGCAGGTCAAGATTGTCATGCATTAGCATGAGAGCATGCAAAGTGTTCAAGTGGGAACCAACCCCTCTGTCCCCTGTGAGCTGAATGAATCTTTTCACAGCCCTTCTTAATGCTGGCAAAGCAGCTTCTCCCCATAGATCGGCTTTTCCTAAATAAGAGCCAAGTCCCACAGACCCTATAATCATGAACCTCCAGTTTCTCAGCTAACAATGCCACAAGCATATGCTTATCTCTCCCATCCTTTCTGCAAAGGGACTCACAGGAGCCCCTGTGGGGCTTTACCCAGCCTCTCCTATCCTCCCAGGAAAACCGTCAACCAGTACCTGAGCACTTACCCACCACAGTGGGATCCAGGTCCACAAATACTGCTCTGGGCACGTGTTTGCCAGCCCCTGAAGAACGTGTTAAAGGAGTCATCTCCACCACCGATAGTTTTATCACTCGGCATTTGGCCATCGGGCTGAATTTCATGTTCAAGGCAGTACAGCTCCCAGCAGGCATTGCCAATCTGGACACCTGCCTGCCCCACATGGATAGAGATACACTCACGCTGGGAAGCAGAACATAAATGTGAACACTTTCATCTTCAAGGCAAGTGGAAGCTCAATGGCATGAAAACTACTATAACTTAGTCTTTGAACAGTGCTTCAGTGTCTGGGGCTTTCTCAGTCTTTACTTCCTAGGGTGCTTAGGTGACCCCTTCATCCAGTGAATGTGAACTTACTCTAAACAACCCAGATACTAAGTGCCCCAGGTAGTCCCAGAGCCATAAATGTTTGCTACAAAAATTAAGGTTATTTTAAAACTTGGAAACCATATGTCAAAAATCAACTCTTCATTATGGCTAGTCACAGTAGTTCTCAGAAGAATTATGTAAGGAATTTTTCCTTATGTCACCACCAAAGGACCAGGTAATAGTAGGGGAAGGAAAAATGGAGCTGGTCCTAGGTCACAGTGGCCCAAGCCTAGGCGGTCACTGTGTGTGTGTGTCTCCATCAGCCCCTCTAGATCTACCCTCTGTTTTTCTCCACTCCACGCTGTGCTCCAGGAGGGTGATCCATGTGGACAGCATCAGAGGGCTCCCTTGTCCCTGGCTTCTGGTTGGTTTAGTTAATGGTGGCAGCGGCAGCGTCTGGAAGGTTAGAGGTAGGTGTGGTCAGGGAACTCACTCCCTGGCTTCCTCCTTGCCAGACAGTCCTGCGTCTGAGTCCCTGCGTCAAGGTCACAATTCTGGGCACTTGGCCCTCTTCACAAAACTACCCTCTTAACTTCTAGTAATCACTCCCTCCTCTCACCCCTTCAAGCCTAGGCGGGTGATGGCTCCTAGAGATCAGAAGTGCTGGTGTCATTTGGTAATTTCTTTAAACCTTGCCCATCACTTTATCAATAGGACCTCTATATTGTCACCTCAAAGTACTTATTCTGAATTGAGCATTTCTTTCCTGCAGGGAGCCCTAACTGTACACTCACCAGCCACTTGCTCAATCGTACACAAGTCATCCTAGAAGAAATCAAATAAAATTGGAGGTACCTCAGCCACTAAATTCTAACCTACATCCCAAGAAGTTGAAGTCCTGTTTTCTATTATATGAACACCAAATCTCAGAGTCTGCAGGGGCATAACAGATCAACATAATGTAACAATCCCCCCACATCATCCCAGAAGGGAACATTCAGTTCCGGACAGAACTTTGCCAATGCCAAGGAACTCACTCCTCAGATTCATTAACACTCTACAAAAGTCCTTTGTAATCTGCCCAACACCACCATTTTCACATCCATATGATTTGCCTTACTAAAGTACAGACTACCTGTATTTCAACAGATGCTTGATTTGGCATTCTACTTACCCTAGCCCAGTAAGATCAGAGGAAGATCTGTGACCTTACACCATTAAACATTTTGTCAATGTCTTCAGCTACAAAATGGGGGCAAGCAGCTGAGTGGTCTCTAAGGTCACTTCCATTTCTGATTATCCCATGAAACTGATCCAAGTAGTCAGGAAAATTATTCCTCCCTTTCTATAGAAAGCCACTCTAGCTTCATTGCCAACCTCACCTGGATCATAAAATTTTACATATTTTTGTTTCCTTTTTTCTCTTATAGATGGGATTCACTATGTTGCCCAAACTGGTCTCTTTTTCCAGTCACAGACTCACTCTGTTGCTCCCATGCTGGAATGCAGTCACACAGTCACATGATTACAATTCACTGCCACCTCTAACTCTTGGGCTCAAGCCATCCTCTACTTTAGCCTCCCAAATATCTGGGGCTACAGGCACCCACCAGCATGCCTGGCGCAAGTGTGTGTGTGTGTGTGTGTGTGTGTATGTATGTGTGTGTGTATTTTTTTTTTTTTAAGAGATGAGACCTCATTATGTTGCCTAGGTTGGTCATGAACTCCTGTGCTCTACATCCTCCCACCTCCCCCTTCCAAAGTGCTGGGATTACAAGTGTGAGTTGAGTTACTGCAATGGCCCTAAATTTGACATTTCTTTTATCAGCTCTATCTCCTCTTTGAAAACTTTCTCTATTCTTTTGAATATTATTTTGGTTTGAAATTTTCTCTATTCTTTTCAAACTCAAGGCCACACTCCTCTCCTTGTAATCTTGGCAGATGATCTTGTTCTGTACTTACCCAAAAGCATCACTTCCTGTCACCATTTTTGAAAATACAGTAATCCCCCCCTTATCTGAGGGGCATAGTTTCAAGACTTCCAGTGAATGTTTGAACCTCAAAACACCTCTCTCTCTCTCTCTCTCTCTCTCTCTCCCCCCCGCCCCATCTTTTGTCCTATATGTGCATGCCTATGATAAACCTTAATTTATAAATTAGGACAATAAGAGATGAATGACATGACTAATAAAATGGAACAATTATAACAATGTAGTATAATAAAAGTTATTACATGAATGTGCTCTCTCTCACACACACACAATACCTTGTTGTACTGCACCACAAATAAGTGAAACCATAGAATGCAAAACCAGGGTTAAGACAAGAATATCATAGCCCTACCTGCTCCCCCTCTTCTTTTCTTTTTTCTTTTTTTTTTGAGTCAGAGTCTCACTCTGTTGCCCAGACTGGAGTGGCACACTCATGGCTGTCACAGCCCCAATCTGTTGGGCTCAGGTGATCCTTCTGCCTCAGCCTTCCAAGCAGCTGGAACTACAGGCACATGCTACCATGCCCAGCTAATGTTTTGATTTATTGTAGAGACAAGGTCTCGCCAAGTTGCCCAGGCTAGTCTTGAACCACAGGGCTCAGGGAATTCTCTGGCCTCTGCCTCCCAAAGTGCTGAGATCACAGGCATAACCCACCACACCCAGCTTTCTTTGCTTTCCAATAAGGCTGTGCCTCCTCCAGTCAAGGGTCCATTGTTTCTACTGAGCTCCTACTCAGCAACAGTCCACAGTGGATTTCACAGGCCCTAAGGGTCCACAGACCTTTCCAGGGTACGTGGGGGATAAAACCAATTTCCTAACAGAACTAGAACATTACCAGTTCTTTTCACTGTGTTGACATGTGCACTGAGGGTGCATAAGCAAAGGCGGATAGAACTGCTGGTGCAGACCAAGATAATGGCACCATCCCATGCACTCCGAGTAATAAGAAAAAGCATTTAAGAATGTCCTTGGTGAAGCTATAAACATGTTAATTTTATTAAATCTCTACCCCAAGTACTGTGACAAAATAAGAAGTAACATAAAGCACCTGTGCACATCTGCCTTAAGAAAAATGCCTTATGCATTTGTTTGAATTGCAAGCTGAAATAGTCACTTTTTTTTTTTTTTTTTTAAGACAGGGTCTTGCTCTGTTACCCAGGTTGGAGTGCAGTAGCCGGATCACCACTCACTGCAACTTCCAACTCCTGGGTTCAAGTGATCCTTTGCCTTAGCCTCATGCTGGGTTTCAGGCATGAGCCACCCCACCAACCCACCAATTTTTTCATGAAACACCATTTTACTTGAAAAGAATAACTGACAAATTATTCAGACCTGGATATCTGTGATTTATGTGAACATGTGTTGCTTTTAGGAGAACTAGTGAAAGTTTTTAAAGCTTCTCAGCTTTAATTTCTTTTTTTTATGTTCATTTTTTTTTGCCACCTAAACCAAACTCAAACAGCGTTAATTTCTAATATGACACATATCGACAGCTGGGACGCACATCAACAAAGGTTCCTTGGGCTTCTCAGTCATTTTAGAAGCGTAGAGAAGTCCAAAGCCAGAAAGCCTGAGCACCGCCCTCCCGTTCTCAGGACCCCAGGCTGACTGTTCTGAGAACGTCATCGAGCCTCTTTCCACCAAGTTGTGGTCACAGTTTCGGTCAACAGAAGGCCTCCCGCAACAAGCTCGGCTGCACCTGCCTCTTTCCCTCCCGGTTCACCCTGATTATCCTGGACACTCCCTGTCCACCTCCTTTGGGGTCCCGGCTGCCCTTGGCCCGCAGCACCGGAGAACGAGCCAGTGTTGTGTCCTGCCCTGGGCCTCCTGCGCGTCCTTCTCTGGACTCCTCTTCCCGCCAGGGCCCGCACCAGGGTGCCTCAGTTCGGCGACCCCACGTGGCGGGCTTCATCCGCCCTCCTGCCCGGGCGTCTGCGGGGTGGGAGAATCTCGGGTCTGAACAACTAGGGCACCAGAGCCCCCCGCCCGGCCCCGGGGCCTTACCATGGTGAGCTCTGCCAATGCCACACGCACCTACTCGACTTCAAACGCCCCCTGCACGCCTAACTGCCGCCGCTGCGCCGTGCGCTGCCCTGGATTGACCGCCCCCGCTCAGGCACCCATTGGACCGGAGTCCCTCTGGGCGGGCTGAGACCCAGGAACCCAGTTCTGATTGGACGTTGCTCATCTCGCAGAGTGATGACGCTTCTGATTGGATGTACGTTTGGCGGGAGATGGCAGGGTCGACATCGGCCGCGTGGCGTCCAAGGAGTTTTCCAGGCATCATCGGATCTTGTGTTTTTTGTTTTGCCGCCTTGGTGGAGTGAGAGATATTAGCGTGCAAGTAAGCTCCAGGCCGCCTTTATGGCTTGACGATGTCGCTGTCCCGCTGTCCCGTGTGGAGTCCCCAGGCCTGCTTGCCTCCATGCTCTTTGTTTGAATCTTTGCAACCATGGCCACCTCCACAATGCCTCCTGCCATCTCTCCAAATTCATGGTACCCATGATCATCTACCGCTTTCCTGGAGCAAAAAGCCATTCCCACCAGCCTTAGAGACCAGGCAGGATGGATCACTTAACTCATCCTAAATGGAAGAAGCAAATGCAAAATTAATATAGGTAGGTGGTTTATTTGGCCAAGTTTGAGGACTGCAACCCAGGGAGGGGAGCATTCGGGTTTCCCTGAATATATACTTGAATAGCAGCAGTTACAAGTATTTTATTTTTTTAAATGTCTACAATAACTTGGATTCAAGTAGTTTTTTAAAGGAAAAGAAAAACCAGTTCCTAAATTCTTTCCCAAGAATTTACATTAAAATAACATCAGGCCATGCATGTAATCCTAGCACTTTGGGAGGTGGAAGCAGAAGTGTCGTGGGTAGGACTAGTTGAGACCAGAGTCGCAGGTGGCGAGGGAATTCATCAAGACAGTTATGAATTTGGAAAGGCATATTTACTTAAGAGAAACTGTGCCATGAAGAAAGTGATGGGTAAAACATTGGCGAGAGAGGCTGTCTGCTATCTGTATAAAGGTAGGGGCTAGAGGGAATTTTTATTGGGCTGTGCTGGGGAGTTTTGTGCTGTGTCAGATAAATTAGTGATTTACAAGAGGTTTGCAAGAGGGAAATTATGTGATATGTGTTGGGTTCTGTAGAGAAATTATATTTGACATATGATAGGTTTTGCAATACAGCTGCTTGATTGTGATGTTCTGTTTCTTTAAGATAGTGTTGGTTAACTGCTTTTGAGGAGGGACCCCAAAAATCCAAAATTTATTTATAAAAAGTTGTGAATTTATTCTTACATGCATAAACTTCAGTCATCTTCAGAGTATTCTCCTTTTGATGCAATACACCTATCCACTGCTCAAAACTGTTTTTGAACTAATCAATTTTTATGACTTTTGGTGCTTCTGCCTTTCTTTCCCCCCACCTCTTCCACATTGGCAAAGCATTTATCTTTGAGGACTTTTTTCATTGGGGAAACAAAAAAAGTTGCTCAGGGTGAGATCGGGTGAATAGGGAGGGCAGGGCATGGGGGTCATGCCATTTTTGGTAAAAAGAAAAAAAAAACCCAACTCAGCACATGTGCATTGTCATGGTGAAAGAACCAGTTACCTGATTGCCACAAAAATATTCAGCGAAGCCTAACACAGCTCTCACAACAACACTAGCTAGTATACTGATGCTGATGGGTTCCTAGAATACTTACCTAGTGGGGGAAGCCTGTACTACAAGGGGCCTGCTCCCCCCACCCCATATTTGTAGCAGCCAGCTAAAGTTTAGTTTTAAACAATTATTTGCAGCTGATTTACAAGCTTTTACAACTCTTGCTCAGCAAGTTTCTATAACATCTATAAATTTCATCCTGAGATTTTTCTCCTCAGTATAAGTTACCCAATTGTTGATGGCCTAATTGGGCCTCATATTCCTCCACAAGAAGGACTGCTTGAAATCAAGAGTTTGAGACCAGTCTGAGAAACATAGAAAGACCTTATCTCTTAAAAACAAACAAACAAAAACATAAACCAGGCACATTGGTGGACACCAGTAATTGCTGCTACTTAGGAAGACAAGGCAGGAAGATCCCTAGGACCCAGGAGAGGCTATTGTGAGCTATGATCTGCCACTGCAACTGGCCTGGGTGACAGAGGGAGACCTGGTCTCTAAAAATAAGTAAAAAATAACATACATAAGTTATTTTTTTCAGTTGGGGTCTCACTCTATCACCTATGCTAGAATGCATTGTTACAATCATGGCTCACCTCAGCCTCGACCTCCTAGGCTCAGGTAATTATTTTGCCTCTTCCTCCCAAGCAGCTTAGACTAAGTCATAGCCACCTTGCCTGGCTTTTTTTTCTTTTTTCTTTATTGTAGAGACGAGGTCACACTATATTGTCCAGGCTGGTTTCAAACCTGGCTCCAGTGGTCCTCCCACCTTGGCCTCCTCCCAAAGTGCTGGGATTACAAACATAAGCCACCATGCCCAGCCTGACTCTTTTTGATTTTATTTATTTATTTATTTAGAGTTGGAGTCTCACTCTGTTACAAACATAAACCACCATGCCCAGCCTGATCCTTTTATTCTTATTTATTTATTTATAGTTGGAATCTCACTCTGTTGTCCAGGCTGGAGTGCAGCGGCATGCTCCCTGCCACTGCAGCCTGGACTTGCTGGGCTCAGGGGATCCTTCCACCTCAGCCTTCCAAGTAGCCAGAACTATAGGCCCGTGCTACCATGCCCAGCTCATTTTTTTTTTTAATTGTAGAGACGAGGTGCCCAGGCTGGTCTCGAACCCGCAGGCTCAGGCAATACTCTCGTCTCGGCCTCCCAAAGTGCTGGAATTCTTTTATTCTTAAAGATTGTCTTACCCTTCTTTAGGATCCACTTCTGGGAAAAACTTGTGAGGAGGAATCCAGTCCTTACCTGCAACCTCATCATCAGAACACAGCACTCCATCTTGATTTCTCTCTAGAAGGTAGTCTTGCATACCCTTAACTTTTCTCAGGAGGAGAACAGAGAAGAGAGAGGGAGCTTGCCTAGTGTAATGGGATACATCAGATCAAGGAATTGAGGCTTTTCTATAGGCCTGGGGGGCTCTGAACAGTACTGTTAGGTCTGCCCTTAAAAGAAACTCTTAGCTGGGCACACTGGCTCATGCCTGCAATCCCAGCACTTTGGGAGGCAGAGGCAAGAGGATTGCCTGAGTCCAGGGGTTTAAGACCAGCCTAGGAAACTTGGTGAGGCCTCATCTCTATAATAAGTCAAAAAATTATCCGGGTGTGGTTCCAGCTACTTGGAAGGCTGATGTGGAAGGATCAACTGAGTCCAGCAGGTCAAGGCTGCAGTGGCTGTGAGCATGCTACTGCACTCCAACCTGGGCAAGAGTGAGACTCCAACTCCAAAAAAAGGAACTCTTGGCACAGGGAAGGGCAGGGAAAAAAAGAGGTCTGCAGAGAGCCAGGGAAACCAGGAAGAAACCATTACCCTACCTGCCTCTTCTCCCCATGAGAGTGAGTCAACTCTGGCTGCCATAACAAAATGCTGTAGACTGGGTAGCTTAACCAACAGAAATTTATTTTATCACACTTTCAGAGACTAGAAGCACCAGAGGCCTCTCTTCCTGGCTTGCACACAGCTACTTTCTCACCATGTCTTCCCATGTGGGGAGTGGCAGGTAGCATCCAAGATCTCTGATCTCTTATAAGGGATCTTACATTCTATGGGATCAAGACTCTACCCTTATGATCTCATTTAACCTTAGTTATTTCCTTATAGACCCTATACCCAAATACAGTGGGATTAGAGTTTCAACATACCATTTTAGGGCGATATAATTCAGTCCATAGCATACACCTTCTTCAGGACTCCAACCACATCATGTACATAAATGACTTATAACCTGTATCACATTGTGCTTTTTAAATACTGTATAGTCATGTGTTGCTTAATGATGGGAATATGTTCTGAGAAATGCATCCTTAGGTAATTTCATCATTAGGCAAACATCATAGAGCATTTACACAAACCTAGAGAGTATAGCACGTTACACACCTAGGCTATATGGTATAGCCTATTGTCTCTAGGCTATACCATATAGCCTAGGTGTGTAATGTGCTATACTCTCTATATAATCCTTACAGCATATTACAGAACTAGATATTATAGGCAATTTTAACACAAAGTTAAATATTTGTATGTCTATATATAGAAAAGGTGCAGTAAAAATGCAGTATTATAATTTTATGGGGCCACTTTGTATATTCAATCCATTGTTGACAAGAACATCACCATATGGCTCATGACTGCAATATTTCTTTTTCTGATTATGAAAGTAACATGTATTCCCAGGAGAAAGTGTGGAAATTACATAGAAACATAAAGAAAATTAAAATCCTCCTGAAACCCACAATCTAAAGATACATATTATTAATACTTCAGTAGAGCTTTCTTAGTCTTTTTTTTTTTTTTGCTGTGCATACACATTTATACAATTTTCTTGTACACTGGAGATCAAACAATATAATTTTTTATAAGTTTTCTTGAGACAGAATTCTCATCCTTTACAATTCACTTAAAATGTCCAATTTAGTGGTTTCTAGCATAGCATAGAGTTGCACAACATCACCTTAATCAATTTTGAAACATCTCTCAAGAAACCCATATACTTTAGCTGTAAACCCCCGATCCCCCATCTTCCCAGCCCCAGGCAACCTGTAATCTACTTTCTGTCCGTATTCTGGGCACTTCATATAAATGGAATCATACAGTATATGGCCTTGTGGCTGGCTTCTTTCATTTAGCATTATGTTTTCAAGTTTCATCTATGTGGCATGTGGCAATTCTTTTAAACAGCTTTATTGAGAATTCATTCACATATCACACGATTCACCCATTTACAGTATACAGTCAAATTGCTTTTAGTATATTCCCAGAGTTGTACAATCATCACCATAACCAATTTTAGAAAATTTATATCAATTCAAACTATGCTCCTGTTTATTGTTGAATAATATTCCATTGTATTGATATGCTACTTGTATTTATCCATCAGTGGGCATTTTGTCACATTTTGAATATTATGAATAATAATGCTATGAGCATTTATATATGAGTTTGTATATGGACATAAGTTTTCATTTCTCTTGAGTATATGGGAAAATGGTAATTCTATGATTAGGTAATTATTTGATAAACTACAGATAGGCCATGTAGGTTTTTTATGGAGATGGAGTCTCGCTATGTTGTCCAGGGTGGACTTGAACTCCAGATTTCAAGCAATCTTCCTGTCTCAGCCTCCTGAGTAGCTGGGATTACAGGCACTTACCATGTGCCAGGCTGCCATGTTTTGTTTGTTTGTTTTGGACTCAGGGTCTTTGTCATCCAGGCTAGAGTGCAGTGGTGCCATCATAGCTCACTGCATCCTTGAATTTCCAGAATCAAGCAATCCTTCCACTACAGCCTCTAAAGTAGATAGGACTACAAGCACATCACCACACCAGGCTAATTTTTTTTGCAGAGGTGCATGTTACTAATACTTCGGTATTCACATTACTAATATTATTCATATTATTAATAACTTCCCTGTGTTGCCAAGGCTGGTCTGAACTCCTGGCCTCAAGTGATCCTCCTGCCTCCACCCCCAAAAATGCTGAGATTACAGACATGAGCCACCACACCCAGCCCTATGTGTCTTATGATCCTGATTGTCTCAATTAACAATAATCATGTGTTTTTTCATGAATTGTTAAGTGTTCTTTGAGCAGGTAGCTTTTAATATTTGTGGACTTCCACATCTTAACCAAGCCCATGTTCTTGGGAATATTTCCAATTTTCATTATTATAAGCAATATTTCAGTGACCATCTTGTGGAGCCAATTAATCAAACAATTGGATCAAAGGACACAGGGAGTTTTAAGACTCTCAGCACATAATGATAATTTGCCCTCCAAAAAGTTATGCCAATTTGCATGCTTACGAGTAGAGATTGGGAATGCCAGTCTCACCTGTGTATTTTTTTTTTTTTTTGAGTTGGAGTCTCCCTCCATCACCCAGGCTGGAGTGCACAGTGGCATGCTCACGGTCACCCCAGCGTCAACTTGCTGGTCTCAGGCGATCCTTCCACCTCAGCCTTCCAAGTAGCCAGAACTACAGGTGCGCACTGCCACGCCCAGCTAATTTTTTCATTTATTGTAGAGATGAGGTCTCACCAAGTTGCTCAGGTTGTTCTCAGGTTGTGCAGGCAATCCCCTTACCTCAGCCTCCCAAAGTGCTGGGATTACAGGCTTGAGCCACCATGCCCGGCCACCTCCGTGTATTTTAATCATCAATCTAGGTTACCAGAATATGAACATCTGAAGGGTAGGGACCTGACTGGGCATCTCTGACCCCATGCCCAGCTCAAGGGGGCAGCAGATATGCGGTTTGTGTTCCATGAATAAGTGAGAACAAATAAAGGCCCGAATGAGTGTTGGGGTAGGGGGCAGGGAGGAGGGGATGAGTGTGTGAACCATAGTGAGGGCAGCTCCACAAGACTCAGCATAAGCTGATGGGGGGACTCAGCACAGGCACCAAGTGGCAAAAAGGCATTGCAAGTGGAAGCGCCCAACGTGGGAGCTGAGTGGCTGACTGAGGAGATGAGGAAGCCACACTCCAAAGCCACTGAGGGGAAGCTGGTGGGAGGGACAGTCTGGAGACTGGCAGCAACTCTCTTTCATACTCCACTCTGCGAACACCCACCTTTATGCCGAGCCCTGGAAGAATTGCCTGCACTGAGCTAGCGAGGTCATCAAACTCTCTGTTCACCTGGATGTCCTGGGGAGAAAGCCACCCAGGCAGGACATATGACTTTTTGGGAACTTCACTACTTTTACTCTCACACAAGATCTCAAAGAAGCTCCTTCAGGCAGTTCCTACCCCGTGGGTAACAATCTCATACTCCCTAGATTATTAAGACAGAAGAGGGAAGGTACTCAAGGGGGCTTTTAGAGACCTGCTCTATTCCTAGGAGCTCCTTACATAGGTGTATGCTGTTTGTGAAAGTTCACCAGGTTCCACCCTTTATCTCTGTGCACTTTCTGGCACAAATGACGTTCTTTAATAAAACCAAGGGCCTGAGGAAAAGACAACTAGCACTCATTGTATTTCTCCCTGCAAGCCCTTTTTCTAGGGTCTATCATCTCATCTCATCTTCACAGTGACCCTCCTGGGTCAGTGTTAGCGCATTTCACATATAGACAAGGCTGAGCCCTGGAGGGTTTTACAGAACTCCAAGGATCCATAAGTGTTTCCTACAAGCTGAGGATAAATCCGGGCTAGTCAGGTTAGACTAATGATGACGGTTAACAAATAGAAAATTGGATACAGGTTGGCACTGATGATTCTTTGAAGACTCTTGCCCAAGATCCCACACTGACAAAACCAGGATTTGATGCCAGGCCTAAACTGACTCCAAAGCCCATGGTATTTCCATTATATCAGAGGCCTCTGACAACGGCCATACATTGTGATGAATAAGTGTGAATTTTGGCAGGATAATTTCATGTCATTCTATGTCTTTGGGAATGACAGAATCCAGTACTGACAGGAATTCTCAGAGCAGAAGGCACAGGGTTAAGGCAAGCTGATCATGGACTTTGGAGTTGTAGAGACCAGGCAGTTAGAAGGAAATAGCAAGGACATTTGATATCAATTGTCCCAACCTGAAGGATTGGAACAATAAACACACAGTTCTGCAAAGGCTTTTCATTCAAGTCTGGGTTAAAATAAATCAGGGTTAGAATCACCACTGATTTGTAACTATATGGCACCTCTTTTTTTTAGAGTTCTCTTTAATGATTAACTGCCTTAGAAAGAATGGCATTTTTTTTTAAGTTGGAGTCGCACTCTGTTACCCAGGCTGGAGTGCGGTGGCATGCTCACAGCCACCCCAGTGTTGACCTTGCTAGGCTCCAGCAATCCTTCTGCCTCAGCCTTTCAAGTAGCCAGAACCACAGGCGCGTGCTACCATGCTCGGCTAATTTTTTTAAAAATTTATTGTAGAGACAAGGTCTCACCAAGTTACCTAGGCTGGTCTCAAATCCGTGGGTTCAGGCAATCCACTTGCCTCGGCCTCCCAAAGTGCTGGGATTACAGGCTGAGCCACAGAGCCTGGCCCATTTTTTTTTTCCTATACTAAAAAAGCAAAATGTGAAATGAAATTAAATGAAAATGTGTCCTGATCTCCTTCACAGCCACTCAAGTGAAGCTTCCAGAGGCGCAGTCCCCTTCAGGTAATGAGGGAGGGCAAGAAGGGAAGCCTTGTGCTGGACTTGCCAATCTCAACACCAGTGAGCAGTGAGCATCATGCCCCTGACCCCCACCTATCCTCTTTTAGGCAACGAAGAGCCCAGGCAGGGGCCCAAGTTGTGACCTCTCTAGGACCACCATTTCAGAGGGAGCAGAGCCGAGTGGCCTTGTGACCTGCATTCAGACCTGTTTTGGAACTCTGCCTCTGCCACTCTGTGCCTCTGGGCTTGACATTTTACTTTTCCCTTCTACAGTGGAGACAGTGACACCTCACAAGGCTGTGGGAGGATCAGGGTTGAGGTTTAAGAAAAGCTCTTACAGAGAAATCCAGCAGTTTCAGGGCAGACGCTGGATTGTCTCGCACAGATTTGAGAAGACCAAAACAGCCTTCACTTCACATGGGATTCCTGGACACCTGAGAAACACACCCAAAACAGAGAAGCTGAGCCTGGAGAGCAATGTGTAAGGGAAGGAGGGACCTCTCATTTCAGGATGTGTCTAGGATGTCTCAACTTAGAAGGTATCTCTTAGAATGTCCTGGGTGAGGCTGCTGGGCCAGGGACGTGGAAGGGAGAGCATGTTGACTGGGTACCCCCTAGTCCAGGCTCTGTGCTGGGCCCTAAATATACATACACATCAGACTCATCCCTGTCCTTAAAGAGCTTACCAACTTGAGGGGAGGAAAATTGAATATCATAAAATAGGAGGGTGCCAGGAGAGACTGTGCACCACTCCACCTGGGAGGGAAAGGTGGGGTGGGGGATAAAACATCTGCTCAGAGCTGTACATGTGAGGTGTACATGGAGCTGGGCATTTCAGCAAGAACAGCAGCAGGAGCAAAAGCAAAGGTGAAAAAGTTTGTGTGTATGTGTATGTGTGTGTGTGTGTGTGTAATTCTGAGCAGCTAATTTCAGCTAGGAAGGTTGGATTTATACAAAGGGGATAAAACTTCAGTGAGTCTAAAGCAGGGGCAGGTTTCAGGATTAGAAAGATCAGAATATTGGGTAAAGTGGCTCATGCCTGTAATCCCACACTTTGGGAAGTCAAGTGGGAAGATTGCATGAGCTCAGGAGTTTGAGGCTGGGAAACAGTGAGACCCCTGTCTCTACCAAAAAAAAAAAAAAAAAGTCAGGAAAGGTGGCATGATCCTGTAGTCCCAGCTACTCAGGATTTCTTTAGCCCAGAAGGTCAAGGCTGCAGTGAGCTATGATCACATTACTGCACTCCAGCCTGGGCAACAGAGCATTAACATTGTCTAAAAAGAAAAAAGGAACATCACAGGGTAGCAGGAGGGAAGGAAGGATCAGAACCAGGAAACCATCAAGTTCACAGAAACTAAGGAGGAAATAAGAGTGAGGAAGCAGCATCCTGAGCTGCCTGCAAAGGTGAGAGGGAAGATGTGGGAAAGGGAGGTACAGGAGCAGCTCTGGGCCCCAGCTTTGGACTTGGGGAGAAGCCCCCATCAAAAGGCAGCACTTACAGGGTGTGACATGTTTCAGGTTGGACTCTCACAGTCCCACAAGACTTTGGGACATTAGGGGGACTGCCCAGCAGGTGGCTGGAAATACAGATCCAGGCTTGAGGGAAGTCTGGGTTCCTGCAAGGGTTGGGCTGTGGGAAGAGGGGAAGGAAAGCTACAGAAGCCGGGGGAAGGCTTTGGGAGGGGAGCTGAGGGCCAGGCAGACACAAATGCCCCCATCCAGTTGGCAAGACTGTCCTCAGCACATTCCGTAGGCACAGTGGTCCCCAGGACCACTCCCCCTTCGCCTGGCTGTCTCCCATCTGTCTTCAGCTCTCGCCCTGCTCAGCTCCCTCCCCACCCAAAAGCCTGGAGGAAGGGAACCCCTGCTGGGCACACAGACCTCAGCAGGTCTAAGCAAGAGCCAACAGTACACCAGGGCTGACCCTGGGACCCAGAGAGATCAGAGGAAGGGCAAGAAGATGAAAGGGAAGCAAGGGTGCCTCGGCCCCTCCAGCAGAGCACTCCAGTCAGCTAAGGAAGAAGAGCAGCAAGATATGGGGCAGCAGCTGGGAGGGAAGGATGGGGCAAGAGGGATGTTCAGGCCAGAGATGGGGGGGTGAGTGGTCATAAGAGGATGCTAAGAGACCCCCTCCCAGAGACCCTGGGCTCTGGAGTCTGGGCTCTGGAGCCTGCTGTCTGGGGGTGGGGAGATGTGGCAGGGGCAGGATGTGTGTGGACCGGCACAGGGAAGGTCTGTGTCAGGGTCTCCCATCAGGCCAGCACTCACAAAAATCCTCAGTGTCTGGTTGACCTGGAGGCCCAGGCCCAGGTTCTGGGCTCCCACTGCAGAGATGCCGTTGTTGCTGCAACAAAAAGACACATAGCCAGGCTCGGTGGCTCAGCCTGTAATCCCGCGCCTTGGGAGGCTGAGGTGAGTGGATTGCCTGAGCCCGCGGGTTTGAAACCCGCCTGGGCAACTTGGCGAGACCTCATCTCTACAATAATAAAAAATTAGCCGGGCGTGGTAGCGTGCACCTGGGCAAAAGAGTGAGACTCCAACTGAAAAAAAAAAAAAAAAAGACATGCATTGTGCTACCTTCCAAACAGCTGTGCAGAGCCCACTGCCCAGGGTCCCCACTGGAGCTGCTGTTGCGGCCACCTGGTTAGGCTACACGTTCCAGCCTCTACTCATGGCCCAGAAACCAGGCAGGTCAACAAGCAGAAGATGGATATGATGCCGTTGCATTGGTGCCTCCCAGTGTCCAAGGAGGTCGCCCAGCAAACATGCCTGAAGTGTCCCTGCCCCTGGCAGGGCCCAGCTGCTGCTTCCTGTCCCTTGGAGCTCAGCAGGCTTCCAGCATGCTCTGCCCAGCTGGGACCCCGCCCTTGCCACCATGACAGTGTCTGTTCTGGAAAATCACCCAGCTCCCTGTCCATATTCTCTTCTTCTCCTCCTGCTGGACCCAAACTCCAGCCTCAGCACTGCTCTGGGCCTCATTGTCTCTGGAGCCAGTGCCACTTCTCTCAGACTTCTCAGACCCCAGCTCTGGCTGTCCCTAAATTTCAGTCTCTTCTGTGGCTGCCCCTAGCCATGGCTCTCCCTGTGGGGAGGGAAGGTGGGCAGGATGAGTGGGGCCTCCTTGCCTGCAGGGGGCTCAGTCACTGCAGCCCTGACCTGCCTGATCTCTGCCTCTTTCTTCCCTCTGACCCTGCTCCTCCCCCTCACCAACCCTGTTTACCTTTTGGCCAGACACAGCTCAGGCCTCAGGAGCCACACACTGAGCAAAGCATGCACCCCAGCCCCCTTGTCAGGCTCCTTTCCTGAGGGGAAGAAAAGTGTATGTGAAGTGCCTGCCTGCCCCTGCTCTGACACACATTTGCGATTCCCAGCCACCTGCTTGTGCTGTAGGACTTATGAGAAGGATGGAGCTGTGTGCTCTGGGATTGTGGCTCAAGCCCCATCAGGGGTAGACTGTGGTAGGTTCAAAAGTTAAAGGGAACAGCAGCAAGATCACGTAGCCCTTGGTCCCTGGGGTGGCACTCAGTGCCCCTTACCTCATGTTGAGTTCCTCCAACACATCATTGGCCTTGAGAGCCTCACCTACTGCGGAGGCTCCAGGATTGCCAAAGCCATTGTAGGAGATGTCCAGGACTTTAAGGAAGATGTCTGCCTAGAAGAAAGCCATGGGACCCATTTGACAGTAGAGAGAGCCAGGAGTCAGAGCCTTGGAGCCCAGGAGGCCCAGGATGCAAAGAGCAGGGACAGTGCAGATGGACAGAGGTTCCAGGGAAGAGTTGGGAAAGTGCTGCACAGGCCCTCATTGGCTGTGGCTTGGTTGGTGACCAGGATAACCAAATGGCCCAAAACATAACAGGAGAGGATGGTGTGGATACAAATGACCCTCAGAGACTGAGAGGGGGTCTACCAAGCAGCAGTGGGCCCCACAGACATGGTGATCAGACTCCACAACACTTTGGTAGCCTCTTAAGGTCAGGGACCCTGACACACACAGCAATTCAGGGGGCCCAGCAGAGGCTCCAGTAAAGGGCTTTCCAGCGAGAGCTGCCCAGGGGACTGTAATGGGGAGAAGGGTGGATGTTGAGGAAAACAGAGCTGACCTGCCACCTTGTACAGCAGGACCCCCAGATCAGCCCCTGTAAGAGGGCAGGGCAGCAGCTGTCATTTTCTCAGAAGGACCCCACAAAGGTAACTGACACTGGGGGCATTGCAGGTGCCTTGTGCCACCCTGGCAGGGGCTTGAGCCATCCATTCCCAAGGCAATACACCAGGCAAGGGAGCAAGTGACATGTTTTAGAGGGTGTGCTGGCATCCATGGGTGCAAGGGTGTCATCTCAGGTAGGCATTTTCTTATGCCCAACGGTGAGCATGCGTCACTGGACTGCACAGAGCTCCCCCCAGCTGAGTATCTGAGATGCCTAGGGAAGGTGGGAGATCCTTCAGTAAGTGAGGTGAGAGTGAGCACACTGCACTACAGTCATTAAATGAGACCAGGGAAATTAAAGTCACCCAAAGAAGCACTCTTTAAACTCTACTTAAAAGATCCTTCATTCCTGAAGAGCTGCAAAGACAAAGAGACCTGGGAGACCTGCCCCAGAAGACAGGCCTGGGGACTGACTGGTGAGGGTCTCATACCTCCAGTTCCCTGGAAAACGCTACAGCTCCTGGGCCTCGGAGGTGATTCCAGCTTATGTTAAGCTCGGTGAGTCCTGTGTTTTCTGCCAAGGCTGGTCCGAGTGTCTCTCCTTTAGAAACACCAAGAGATCTTCTTATTCACTCTTTTTTTAGATAAAAAAAATATAGTTTACTTACAAATAAATTAGAGCAAAAAAGAGAAGGGAGACAGAAGATTCACCTCCCCAAGGTGGGAGAGGAGGCCAAAGCCAGGAAACATAGCAACAGCCATAGCTCTAAGAGCACATGGCCACACCAGAGACTGCCAAGGGAATGACCTCTTGTTCATTCTTTTAATTCCTTCAAAAAATGATACTGATGCCCTCTGTGTGCCAGAGTCTCTGTTGGGCAGGAGGAACATAAAGAACACAAGACAAGCCTGCCCTGCCCTCCTGAAATTCACATTTAATGGTGGGAAATATGAACACAAAATAATGGGGTGTGACCTATGCAGACAGCAGATAGGGAAGTGTGGGAACAGTGTGGGGCCAGGAAAGTGGACAGAGGTGAAAACCTCAGACCAAGAAATTCCCCACGCATGTATGCACAATGGAGAGAGCAGACATGGGAAAGTGCAGGTGTGCAGAGGCACCTATGGGATAGCACGCAGGCCTGAAGTTGGGGCTGGAGAGGTGAAATCCAGTGAAATGAGGTAGGAGCAGTGGGCCCTGGAGAGATGTGGAGAGGTCTTGAGTGCTAAGCCAAGGGATTAAGGCATTGCCTACAGCTGGCAAGGAGTCAGGGAGGGCTTTAAAAGGTGACAAGACCGGATCTGAATTTCAGCAAGATCCCTAGCGGCAGGTGTTCAAGATGGACTGGGGTGGTAGAGGCAGAGATGAGAGGCTGGGGGACCAGTTGGAAGGTTGGTGCCATAGTCTAGGCCGGGGTGATAGGGCTGGCATAGCTGTGGAATGGAGGCAGGAGTAGTAGAGAAAAGGTGGGCAGTGTAGGAAGAAACCCTGAGAGATATTTAGCACATCAAATGGGCAGAACCTCTCCCCACCCCCAGCCTACTCTCCATCCTGTCAGAACTCAGCCAGTCTGAAAAGCACCAGTACGGACATGCCTCCTGGCTGTTCCCCATTTCAAACCCCTTTCTTCACCTATAACAGTTCCTCGTCCTTCAAGCCTGGGTTTGCAGGGTCAAGAAGCCTTACCTGCTCAGCCGGGCTAGACTGGACCCCATTGTACCCCATGTCTACTGTACTTCCATCCTTCTATGCTCTGACCATGAGACCTGTCTCTGCCCAGCCAGTCTCTGCCACCAGCCTGAGAGTCCTTGCAGGTTCTGAAGTTGACCTCTCTCCATGGTCTCAGCACCTAACATAGGTCTAGTAGGGCTGGTATGAAGAGTTGCATAGAGGGAAAGCAGATAGACTAACTGGAGCGCTCAGTCAGCCTGCCAAGCAGGCACACGTGGAGGCACACGCTTTCAGCACCTCGGAGAGCACCCCGCACAGCAGCGAGGCCTCTGAGCACTGTCCCCTAGAGAACAGCACTACATCTGATACCCCCAGGTTCTCAGATACAGGTACTTTCCTCCTTCTTCCACACTTCTAGGGCTGGGAGGGAAGGACAGGGGTCCCCTACTTTGTGGGGAAGCCCTTTGTGAGCAGCTGGAGGGTGGGAAGTTTCTTCCACACCTGTGCAACTGCCAACGCTTGTAGCTATCCTGTTAGGCAGATGCTACCATTGCCCTGGATCAGATGGAGACGCTGAGATCCAAGCCTCTTTACCTCTCAAGGGAATTAGGCCCACCCACAGATCCCCACCTGGAGAAACAAAATGCCTGGCTGAGCCTGTCCTTTTCCAGGCAACAACCACCCTCCTCCATGTACACACATTCATGTTTATACAACTTTTGCAGGGCCTCAGCTTCTAGCCCCTCTGTCCCTACTGCCTCCCTGGCACTTGCCCTCTGACTGAAGGCCCAGAGAGACACCTATATCTACTTTGTCAAAGTCTGAAATGACCCTCTTTTAATTTCACTGACTTCCCACTATACTTTTCTTAGAAAGCAACCTGACTCTCTAGTAGTCAAATTTCAGAGGCCAAGGTTGGTGCCACCTCATTCTAAGCTGCTTGAGACACAGCAGCGATTCCAAAACTTTTCAGATCAGACAATTATCCTGGGGTGTCCATTAAATTGGGATGCATGGGCATTCCTCCAAGTTTGAATCAGTAGATCCAAGAACCAGCAATCTGTATTCCTAACCCAGGGTCCCAGGTGATTCTCATTATTGATTGGAGCATCTGAGGACAGGCATGTAGAAGTGTGTATTCCAGGCAAAGCAGAGACCCTGTGCAAAGACCCTGAGAAATGAGAGCGATGAAACCAAGGAATTGCACTCATGTCTTCTACAGCACTTGGAATAAAATCTTCACACCTTTTGCCATGATCTGCAGCCTGTATCCCCCTCTGTCCTCCACTCCACAGCCTAGTCACTCTACCCTGGCTCATTAACCTAGTCATACTGGTGTCTGCCAATCTGGGAAACAAATCTGCATGCTCTCTGTTCCTCTGCCTGAAATGCTTTCCCTCTGGTCTTGCCATGGCTTATTCCTTCCTACCCTGCATATTTCACCTCCTCACTGAAGCCTCCCTAGCCACCCCTTTATTTTATTTTTTGAGTTGCAGTCTCACTTTGCTGCCCAGGCTGAAGTGCAGTGGCACAATCACAGTCACCACAGCCTTGACTTCTTAGGCTCAGGCAATCCTTCTACCACAGCCTCTCAAGTAGCTGGGACTACAGGCATGCATCATCACACCTGGATAATTTTTTATAGGGACAAGGTCTCGCTATGTTGCCCAAGCTGGTCTCAAACTCCTGGACTCAGGCAATCCTCCCACCTTGGCCTCTTGAAGTGCTGGGATTACAGGTGTGAGCCACCATGTCCAGCCCAGCCAGCCTTCTAAAACAGGGGCTCCCCATTCTTCTCTAGAACCATGCATAATTTTTTAGCACCAATAATTACCGAGAATAATCTCGTTGGCATGTGTTTCTTGAGGTCAGGGACTTTATTTGATGCACAGCTGGCCTAGTGCTAAATCAGTGCCCAACATGTATAGCAGTGGGTAATTAGATATTCATGGAATAAATCAAGAGTTCTATGTGGCTGTGGTAGAGAAGCAGGAGCCAGAACAGGAATGCTCTTTGGGAGATGCCCAGTGTGCCAACCCTACCCACCCCTGCCCAAGGAAGATGAGCTTTCATGTCCCATGGTGGCCCCTGGGCGGGCATTACCTGCTTGGTCATTCAGCTGGCTATAGCTCAGGTCCAGGGATTTCAGGCCTGTGTGAGCCAATAGGAGCTCAGCAAGGTGCTGGGCCACCTGCTCCTCCAGGCCATTCCCTGACAGCTGCATCTTCTCTATGGCCCAGCTCATGGTGAGGGCAGCACAGAGGGCCTGGACTCCCGCCGCTCCTAGCTGGTTTTCTGACAGGTCCACGTCTGGGGGCAAGCACCAGTCGTCAGTCAGTGGAATCCAAATCACTACTCTCCTTCCCCTTCCTCCACTCCTCAAACCTCCAGGCCTGAGGCAGAGGAAGAGGCTTTGCAGTTGGGCTGTCCTGGGGTTGCATGGTGGCTGTGCCACCCAACAGCTGGGTCTCCTGGGTCCCTGACCTCCCCCTCTCTTGTGGGTCCATAAGCTTCTCTGTCAAGAGGTTAAAACTACCTACCTCATGGTGCTGTAGAGAATGCCATGGTGGGGTGCAGCCACTCTGTTGATCGATCTGTGCCTGGCAGTGATATTACTCCCTCAGAAGCCAGACGCCCTCACTGCCCCACTGCTAGGACAGGCAGTAATAGCCCAAGTGGCCATGCATGGAACACTTACATGGGTCAGACACTCTGCTGACCACTTAACACATGCAATTTCACTTTATGCTCACCACAGCCCCAGGAGCTAAGAGGTATTTTTGGGGCCTTTTCACAGATTGGAAACTGAAGCTCAGCGAGGTTGAGCCGCTTGTCCAGGTCACCTGACTCTTGGGTGGCAGAGGTGGCATTTGGATCCAGCCCCACCAATATCCCACTGTGCCCTCACCCTCCTCCTGTTGCCTGGCCTCCGCCCCTGTGTCAAAGGACTCTCCCACTCTGCATTCAGGCACTGGGAGTCCACTATATGCCAGGGGAAGTGCTGGCCAGCAAGGGAGGGGGTGGTCAGGAAGGGAGGGATATCCAGCACTGGGTGCACTGCAGAGGGCCTAACTCCACCCCACGAGCCCCTCCCTGGAAAAGACCCCTCCCCTATTCCCCAGCAACACCAGTGGGCCCCAGGTGATAAGGTCCAGCTTAGGAGGGCCACATCCCTGGGGAAAGAGAAGACTCAAGCCAGCCCACCTGCCCCAGGCTCAACACCTACCACAGATACTGCTGTTTTTGCTCGAGGCACCTGCCAGGGCCTCTGCGCCAGCCCCACAGAGCCCGTTGTCCCGAAGGTCCAGCCGCTTGATGTAGGGATTGGAGGTCAGTGAAGAAGCTAGAGCCCGGGCCCTCTGGGACAGAGCACAGGGACTTTTTGAGGGGCCTGGTTCTTCCCAGTGCTGAGGGCCCCAGGCACAGCTGGCCACTATCCTGGTTCACATTATCCAGGGTTCAGCCCACTCTGTATCCTCCCCTTCCCACATGCATGGGGGACACCTGCTTCTCCTGAGCTCCACCCAGATCTCACCTCCTGGAGCTCCCTCTGAACACCCAGCAGGATAAGAGCCTGCAGGCTCCCCATCCTTTTTGCCAATCTCTGACATAGCCCTATCCCATCCATCTCCAAGATGTGGGGGAGGGGACATGCCTAGCGCAAAGGGAAGTGGGGAGGGACTCAGAGAGGGACATTCCCATGGTTGCTGTTACCTGGGTTTTCCCCCTCTAAGTCTGGACCCACTGTCCCTCCAGTGGTACCTGGGGCCCCAGGCCACAGTGCTGCAGGTTCAGCTCCGGTGCTCTCCCTTGCCGCAGAAAACAGGAGATAGGCACAACGCTATGAACCTGGCAAGATCTCAGGTATAGGGTGTCCCTGTCCAGTTCTCCAAGCCCATGGGTACCTGGTAGGAGACAGGGGAATGAATGTGGACTCGTTCACAGGCACAGCCACTTGTCTTGCCCCTGTCTTCTGTCACTACCTGGCCTATGTTTCTCCTCCAGAGGCATTTCTTCCTATACTAGCTGGAAATATTGCCCCCATATTACAGACGAAGACATCGAGGTCAGAGAGAGCAAACTCTTTCCTCAAAGTCACATAGCTAACAAAAGAAAGCTGGAATGGCTAAAATTAAAAAGTCACACAACTAGCAGTAGCTAATCCTGAGACAGGATTAGGACTCTGCCTGTCTGAAGCTAAAGTGCATGTTGTCTCTTTTACCCTAGATTGCAGGCCACAAATGTTTTATGAACATTTTATGCAGATAAAAATGGAAATAATTCTAAATTCTATACATTCATCAGTTGAGTTTTTCCTGTGGGTTGGGAAAACACAACTGTGATGGAATTTGAGGGGAGGACACTCCCTGGTACATTGTCTTTGGATTTTTCTTTCCCTTTTCCTTTCCTTTCCTTTCTTTCTTTCTTCCTTTCTTCCTTTCTTTCTTTGACCTGGTGGGTGTGCATCTGCAAGGCAGCTATGCTTGAGGCAGGTGGTTACTGGGGCTACAATTTAG